>JAODAL010035523.1:0-42846 GCA_025379985.1 Phyllomedusa bahiana | reverse complement strand
TTTTCCAGATTTGCACAGGAAAATGGATTCTTCCTGTGTGACATTGATTTCCTACACCCCTTATGTGACTTTTATTTTGCTCAACAATCTGTGGTGAATCAGAATATAGGACTTGCTTAAAAGAATCAGTTGACAGATCATTGGAGGGAAGGGCTGAGGCTATGTCTGGATAAAAAGTATGCTCTTCATATGCTTCTTGTGTGATACCACTATCATCTGCTTTAAAATCTGACGATATCATATATTTGTCTGAGCTCCTGGTACAGTCACCTGCCAAGAATAAAACAGATTTTATCACTTTTGATAAATATTACCTTAAAAGTTATATTGATATTTCATAACATTTCTATGCAAGAAAAGCCCAGGAAATTGCCAGGCAATTTGAGTGGTTGCACAACAGATTACATTGTAACAGTAGGCCTCTTACACTCCTGTTTTGAGGTCAGCAGCTTCCCAGAGTCATGTATCCGCGTGCCTATCACCACTGTATCCAGTAAATGCCCAAAGGAGAATTATAAAGGGATATGTGAGGTGGTGTCTTGACTCAATCCCTGACCGCTACATGCTCTCCTGTAGAGAGGAGCAGGATGGTCATATATATAAAGCAGGCATGGCTTTGGTGCCAGTGTAAGGTTGGATTATCCCATGCACTTTTTTATTTCATTTTGAACACAAAACTTTTTAAATCCTTTATAATCTACATAAAAATAGATCAAAAACGGCATGTGTGAATATAGCCTTATTAGTAGTACTGGCTACCCTGTTTCCCCGAAAATAAGACAGTGTATTATATTAATTTTTGCTCCAAAGGATGCACTGGGTCTTATTGTCAGTTAGACCCATACTATTGATCCTTGGCTAACGAAAATAAAGAAATAAAAATGAATTTATTTAATTTTTTTTTTCGTTACCTCCATATTATTGTTCATTTTATATACAGATCGGTACAACTTCGGGAGTATTATCATTTGATTTCGGCCATGTACGGTTTTATTATAGATTGCATTAGAAAACCCATAAGAGCGTTGCTCGCTCTCCCATTGGTCCAAATAACCGTGCCTCTTAACTTAGCCAATCACAAACAGAGCTCGCTCTGTATTTCTTTTCCCCATAGAACTCTATGAGAAGGTAGCTCAGCCGCTGATTGGTTAAGCAGGATGAGCCCCTCTTCTCCCCAACCAATCACAGTACTAGAATATTTCCCATAGACAGTAATAACTTTTAGGGCGCCCTTCTATCGCGCCCTTCTTTCTCCATTCGAAATAGACGCTCTACATATGATTGGTGGATTCATATCTGTCGCCTGGTTTCAACCAATCAGCTCTTTTCTGCCTTTTTTTTTACTGTATTTTGAACTGTCCGCCTTTTCATTTGATTGGTCAATCGTTCTCCATAGGTTTTAATGGTTCCCTGTCGCTCCTATTCTGATTGGTTGGTTTTTGCCGACCAATGAGAAGCGCTTACAGAGTTTGAATTACTGTATTTCCCGACAATTCTCTATATCCCAATTCCTGATGTAGCGCCAGTCTCGGCGACACACGCGTTGTTAGGGATTTGATTGATTTATGTTTATAGAAGGTTTCAGCTCTTTTTCAGAGAATATTTTACACCTAATAAAAATGATTTTTTTAATCATACTCCATGTCGCACGGCGCTCAGAGCCGAGATCTCATTGCCCCGATCTCTCCATTGACTACAATGGGACAAGTAGCTCGCGCCTGTTTGGCTGAGATAGCCAAGCCCCGCTAGTTCAACCAATCAGCTCTTTTCTGCATTTTTACTGTATTTTGAACTGTCCCCCCTTTTGATTTTGATTGGTCAATCCCTCCCCAATAGGTTAAAAATGGGTCTCTTAGTTTCATAGTTTCATAGTTTGTAAGGCCTTAAAAAAAAGACAAGTCGTCCTCTAGTTCAGCCTGTTGTGCAAAAGGGGTTGATCCAGAGGAAGGCAAAAAACCCATGAGGTAGAAAACCAATTGTCCTCTTTTTTGGGGAAAAATTCCTTCCTGACTCCAATCTGGCAATCAGAAAAATCCTGGATCAATGACCCCTCTTCCCCGAATCCCAGTCACTATAACTTGTTTTTATTTTTACGCTCCAGAAATGCATCCAAACCCTTTTTGAATCGGTTATTGAATTCACCATGACCAGTCCCCCTGGCAGAGAATTCCATAGTCTCACTGCTCTGACCGTAAAGAATCCCGTTCTATGTTTATTTTAGAAACTTTCGTTCCTCAGACGTAAAGGATGCCCCCTTGTTCTAGATACAGCCCTGTGTATAAAAAATCTTGGAGAGATCTCTATATTGACCTTTGATGTATTTAAACATATTTATTATGTCCCCGAAGCCCTTTTTTTCTCTAAAACTAAATAACCCTAATCTTGCCAATCTTTCTGTGTTACTGTAGTCCACACAGTCCTTTAATAATATTTGTTGACAGCCTTTGAACCTCATCAATCTCTACAAAATCTTACCTGTGCACTGGTGCCCAAAACTGTACACAATAATCCATGTGTGGTCTAACCAGGTCTCTGTCGCTCCTATTCTGATTGGCCAGGATTGACAACCCAGCTGCTCAACCAAACCCGCTCTTTTTTGCCCTTTTTACTGTATTTTGAACTGTCCCGCCTTTGATTTTGATTGGTCAATACCTCTCCATAGGTTATAATGGGTCTCTGTCGCTCCTATTCTGATTGGCCAGGATTGCCAAGCCCACGCTAGCTCAACCAATCAGCTCTTTTCTGCATTTTTACTGTATTTTGAACTGTCCCGCCTTTGATTTTGATTGGTCAATACATCTCCATAGGTTATAATGGGTCACTGTCGCTCTTATTCTGATTGGCTGGTTTCTGCTGACCAATGAGAAGCGCTTACAGAGTTTGAATTACTGTATTTCCCGGCAATTTCCAAGATCCTAATTCCTGATATAGCGCCGTTCTAGATTTTTGGAAAGTGATTTTTTTCTTTTTTTCTTTTTTTTTTAAGGTTTGAGCTCTTTTTCTGATAATGTTTTACACCTAATAAAGGTGATTTTTTGGGAATCATACTCCATGCCGCACGGAGCTGAGATTTCTGTTGCGATCTTCTATGTTTCCTCTCATGTTACGTTCTCACTTTGCTTTGCCTCCGCCAGATCATTTAGACCAGAATTAACTAGGTCTGCCTGTCGGAGCTGACGAGCGCTGCAATGCGCCTCACTTTGCCGAGCCGCGATCATGCATGCCTCGGAGTTTTCGAGCGCGTCGCATCCCGCCCCGGAACGCCCACACCGCGCCCATTACACATCCCTTCATGTGAGGCGCATCTGAAAGTGGCAAAGGCTGCACCTAACATCGCATCCCTGCATCTGACAGGGGATTCGAGCCGGCTGAGACGCATGATACGCCAGAAAACAGACGCAAATCCCAATCATACATGTCGCCCTATGTCTTCCATGTGCTGTGCCTGCACTGTATGTAGTGAGAGACTGAGATCACTCTGTATAAGCAGCTATGTCATCAGCTCTCCCTGTACAGATGGTATCTTCCACAGCCTTGTATCTCCTGACTTACAAAGTGAAACTAAGAACCTGTTCCCTTGTAAAACTGAGATAAATCCTACTATCAATTTGTGTGTGTATGTGTGGAGGTGAAAGGCGCTCTTATAGCAATGATTGCCGCTAGCTCTTATTTTCATGGGAGGCCTTATATTTCTAAGCTTGGGGGAATAAAAAAATAAATAAATCACACTAGGTCTTATTTTCGGGGGATGTCTTATTTATGGGGAAACACGGTATTAGGGCTAATACCCTATAGCTCAAGCTATAAAAAATATATATATTCCATGCATCCCAAAAGATCAGTCGTTCAATATACACTCTTTCTTTCATTGCTGCCATTTGGTAAGATCCAAAAAGTTAATTTTTTTGCTGATTAATATACACTCTGCCTCTCCCCATTTTGAACGAAAAAAAAAAAACAAATGTAGATATTTTTTAAATTTTTTAAACAAGAAAAACTGAAATATCACATGGTCACAAGTATTCAGACCCTTTGCTCACTATTGAGTACAAGCACCCTTTTGAACTAGTACAACCATGAGTCTTCTTGGGAATGATGCAGCAAGTTTTTCACACCTGGATTTGGGGATCCTCTGCCATTCTTCCTTACAGATCCTCTCCAGTTCCCTCAGGTTGGATGGTGAACGTTGGTGGACAGCCATTTTCAAGTCTTTCCAGAGATGCTCAATTCGGTTTAGGTCAGGGCTCTGGCTGGGCCAGTCAAGAATGGACACAGAGTTGTATTGAAGCCACTGCTTTGTTATTTTTACTGTGTGCTTAGGATCATTACCTTGTTGGAAGAAGAACCTTTGAGTCTGAGGTCCAGATCACTCTTCAAGAGGTTTTCATCCAGGATATCTCTGTACTTTGCCACATTGATCATTCCTTCAATGCAGCTGAAAAACACCCCGATAGCATGATGCTGCCACCACCATGTTTCACTGTTGGGATTGTATTGGGCAGGTGATGAGCAGGACCTGGTTTTCTCCTCACATACTGCTTACAATGAACACCACAAAGTTCAATCTTCATCTCATTAGACCAGAGAATCTTATTTCTCATGGTCTGGGAGTCCTCCATGTGATTTTTTTGCAAACTGTATGTGGCTTTCATACATCTTGCACTGAGGAGAGGCTTCTGTCGGCGACTCTGCCACAAAGCCTCGACTGGTGGAGGGCTACAGTGATAGTTGACTTTGTGGCACTTTCTCCTATCTTCCTACTGCATCTTTGAAGCTCAGCCACAGTGATCTTGGGGTTCTTCTTTACCTCTCTCACCAAGGCTCTTCTCCCACTATTGCTTAATTTGGCTGGATGGCCAGGTCAAAGGAAGAGTTGTGGTCTTCCCAAACTTCCTCCATTTTAGGATTATGGAGGCTACTGTGCTCTTAGGAACCTTGAGTGCTGCAGAAATTCTTTTGTAGCCTTGGCCAGATCTGTGCCTTGCCACAATTCGGCCTCTGAGCTCCTAGAGACCTCATGATTCTCATGTGCTCTGACATTCCATGTGAGCTGTGAGGTCTTCTATAGACAGGTGTGTGCCTTTCCTAATCAAGTCCAATCAGTTTAATGAAACACAGCTGGACTCCAAAGAAGGAGTAGAACCATCTCAAGGAGCATCAGAAGGAAATGGACAGCATGTGAGTTAAATATGAATGTCCCCGCAAAGGGTCTGACTACTTATGACCATGTGATATTTCAATTTTTCTTGTTTAACCCCTTACCGCCGGAGCCAGTTTTGGCCTCTGTGACAGAGCCCCATTTTTTAAATCTGCCATGTATCAATTTATGTGAGAATAACTTTTTGTCACTTTAACCTGTCCTTGTGATTAAGAGATTGTTTTCTCGTGACACATTGTGCTTTAAGATAGTAAGAAATTTTGATTCAAAAAGTCCTTGTTTATTTGTGAAAAATATCAAAGTATCGTGAAAAATTAGAAAAATTTACCATTTTCAAACTTAAAAAATTTCTGCGTGTAAGACAGATAGTTATTCGACTCAAAATAGCTTATAGCGAGCATCTACCATATGTCTACTGTAGGTTGGCATCATTTTTTTAAATGTCTTTTTTTTATTTATATTAGGGGGCTTAGAGGTTTAGTAGTAATTTTCAAGAAAATTTGCAATATACATTTTTAGGGACCAGTCTAGTTCTAATGTTATTTTGATTGGCCTGTATGTTAGATACCCCCATAAATGACCTCATCTAAGAAACTACACCCCTTAAAGTATTCAAAACAGCATGTAGGAAGTTTATTAGCCCATTAGGTGTGTCACAGGAATTACTTAATAAACACCCCTAAAAAGACCCCATATTGAGAACTACACCCCTTAAGGAATATATCCAGGGGTTTAATGAGTATATTGACCCCCCACAGGTGTTTCACTAAATTGTTTAGCATTAGGCTGGGAAAATGAAAAACATTTTTTTCCAACAATCTGCAATTTTAGCTGAAAATGTTGCATTTTTACAAGGAATCCTGTAAAAAAAAAAGCATCCTAAATTTTGTTAAGCAATTTCTTCCAAGTTCAGCAATACCTTACATGTTGGTGTAAACTGCTGTTTGGGTGCATGACAGGGTGTACAAGGGAGGGAGTGTTATTTGGCTTTTGGAACACAGATTTTGGTGGGGTCAAGTCGCATTTGCAAAGCCCCCAAAGTACCAGAACAGGTGAAACCTTCCAGAAGTTGCCCCATTTTGGATTCAACACACCTCAGGGATCTAATCTAGGGGTGTACCGTGCATTTTAGGTGCACAGGTGTACCATAGTTTTTTTTTAGCATTAGGCCATGAAAAAGGGGGAAAAAACGCAGTTCCGCTATTGTTTTTTGGGCTTCATTTTTACAGTGTTCGCCGTACGGGATAAATGACAGGATAACTTTACTATGGGGGTCGGTACAATTGCAATGACATAAATTTTATATGGTTTATTTATGTTTTATTAATTTTACACAATAGAAATAGGTCTATAAGAAATTGCGTTTTTATGTTGTCCTATTCTGACAGCCATAACTTTTTTATTTTGTTGTGTACGGAGCCGATTATGGGCTTGTTTTTTGCGGGATGAGTTGATGGTTTTTTTAGTACCATTATGGGCTGCATATGACGCTGTGATCACTTTTTATTAAGGTTTTTATGAGGCATTTTGAACAAAATATAGCATTCCCAGTAGTGTTTTTTATTTTTATTTTTTACAGCTGTCACCGTGCGGTATAAATTACAAGCTAGTTTTACTCAGCAAGTCGATATGATTACAACGATACCCAATTTATATATTTTTTTTATAAGTTTTACTGCTTTTACACAATAAAAACACTTTTATTCAAAAAGGAAAACACGTTTTTGCATCGCCATAGTCTGAGACCCATAACTTTTCTATTTTTCGGTGTACGGAGCCATGTTGGGTCTTGTTTTTTGCGGATGAGTTGACGTTTTTATTGGTATAATTGTTTGGGGTACAAGACTTTTTGATCAGTTTTAAATCCATTTTTTGGAAGGAAGGGTGAAGAAAATACTGCAATCCTAGTAGTGTTTTTTTATTTTTAACAGCGCTCATCGCGCAGTATCCGTGACAAGTTAGATTTACTCTCTGGGTCAATACGATTACGGCGATACCCAATTTATATTGTTTATTTTGAAGCACTATTTAAAAAAAAAAAAAAAAGTGTTTTATTGTATAAAACAATATTTATGCATCGCTAGCTTCTGAGAGCCATAACTTTTTTATTTTTCCGTATACAGTGCTGTGTAAGGATGTTTTTTTTTGCGGGATGAACGGACATTTTAATTGGTACAACTTTGGAGTTTATATGAGTTTTTGATCGCTTTTTATTGCATTTTATGTGCTGCGGGATGAACAAAAAACGCAATTATGTGACTGTTTTTTTATTTATTTTTTACGATGTTCACCTAGCGGGTTAATTAATGTGACATATTTATAGGGCAGATCGTTACGCACGCGTCGATACCAAATATGGGTACTTTATTTATTTTTTATCTTTTTTGGGGCGATTGCCGTTTCTAAGGCTATGTTCACACGGCTTAACTGCGGGGCGTAATTCCGCCCCGCAATTACGCCGTGTGGCCGGGGGCGGGAGCGGGGGAGCGAGCGGGGGGCCGGCACTTTGCCGGCCCATAGACAATCATTACTAGCGGCGCGTATACGCCGCTAGAAAGTGACCTGTCATTTATCTCCCCCCTCGGCGTATTCGCTGAGCAGGGAGAGGAGACGTAATGCATAGTTCTCTATGAGAACTGTGGATTACCATAGTTACTGGGACGTATTCAGCCCGTAAATGGCGCACTTCGGCGCGTAATTGCGGACTGAATTACGTCCCAGAATAAGCCGTGTGAACATGGCCTAAAGGGGAAAGTGCGGTGTACGTGTTTTTATTTTATTTTTTATGTTTGTGTTTTACTTTTTTTTCACTTTTAACATTTTTTTTAAATTTTTTACACTTTTTTTTTACTTTTTCTTCTAACAGCAATCATCAGATTGCTGTTAGAAGGCAGGCCAGTACACAGTATTACTACTGTGTACTGGTCGCCATGACAACTGCCTGTCACCATACCCTCAATGCATTGTGGGCATGGTGTCATCACAGATGACCCCGGGAATTGGCTTTCACTTCCCGGGACCATCAGGCAGAAGATCGCTGCCGCACTGTGGCTCCTCCTCCTGCCTGTGGCTTCGTTATCGCAACCATGACAGGTTGCGATAATGAAGCGTTAGTCACCCGCGGCCAGAGCTCACCCTCGCCCGCAAGATCGCCAGGACGTATGCATACGTCCATTTGCGGGAACGCACTTTCCGTTAGGACGTATGCATATGTCCTATGTCGGGAAGGGGTTGATAAATTTGCAAAAATATCTACATTTCTGGGGGTTTTTTCTTTCATGATTAATGAGCAAAAAAATTAACTTTTTGGATCTAACTAAATGGCTGCAATGAAAGAAATAGTGAAACATGTAAAGGGGTCTGTATACTTTCCGTACCCACTGTATATCCTCCATACAGAAGAGGAGAAGAATCGGAGATGCTCTCTAGGTGTATCACTACTAAAAAAATGCTAAATAAATAGCTCCCATAGTGGTTGTACTCTAATAGCCACATAAATACCAGGCACTTTATACTGATCCCATCACTACTGCAGCAGAGAAGACAATGACCAAACCTTCAGACTGAATTGACTAGAATTTCCAAATCTACCACAAGCAAAGTCCATTGGTGCTGAGTCATAAGTCTTCACAAATATAAAGAATCTTTATTAAAAAAATGTTTTATACATAACGGCACAGACAAAATGTTTCATGTATTCATACACTAGTAGGCCCGATGAAGTGCATCAATGCATGAAACGCGTCGTCCTGTCATATGTAAATAAACAGTTCTTATGACGATTCTATACATCAGTAAAGACTTATAGTCCAGCTCCAATGAGTTTTACTCGTGATTATTGGGGAATCAAAATATTGTACTCTGTTCAGTCCTGGACTTTGGTTTTATAGCAAAAGATCTTGCAAAAAATATATGAAGCAGGATCTCAGTAACACACAGTGTAGAGCAAATCCAGAACTGTTCATCTATGAAACTCTAGACAGAGCTGCCATGAAACACTTTGGGGCCACATACAATGAGCTTGGTCAGAACCCCAGAGGCTGATGGGAGATAGTGTTGTAGTCTTTAGGACAAGAGGGAGAGCGGAATAGTCGGGCGAGGGGACACCAGCCGGTTAAAGGTTTTTATCGACATAAAATTGCTACTTTCAGGGACTTGTGAGTCAGTGATATTAGATGGTGTCCGACTCACAAACTCCCGACAGCTGCATGCTCTTCAGCATACAGAAGGGCTGAGGGCAGGACCAGAATGATCATATGTGCGGGACTGTGCTTACAGCCCTTGCTGCCCTAGGCAGTGAGTGAATGCACCCCATTAAGGATACACTTCCAGATCGTGCATGGCCACATGTGGATAAAGGGGGCACAGTTTTTAGATAATACTGCAGTTTTACAGGATACATCATCTGGACTTTGGCCACCACGTGACCCTAAATGCAGCATCTATAGTAGTCTGGGACAGTTGTCAGTGACATCCGGACTCTCCAGAGAGAAGGGCAGGATGGTTTATTGCTGTCACAGCTCTAACTAACTCTGTATACACTGTTAGCAAGGAACATATGTGTTCAGCTGTGCATGATCCTGATCCCATGCCCAGCAGTCACATGATTGCCAGGACTGTTCTACTATAGAAGCTTCTGGGTCTTATCACATTCAGATCAACTACACAGTCAGTACTGGAGGCTGTATTCCCGCTTTAAGTGGTAATATTATTATTATTATTATTATTATTATTATTATATATTTTAGAGCACCATTGGTTCCAGGGTGCTGTACATTCAAGGGTGAGAGGTGGTGCGAGAGTGAGAGACACTGAGGGCGACATGTATGAACGGGGCTACACCCGAAGTCTGTCGTCTTTTCAGCCCGACATCTAGCGCAGCCCCGTACGCTATAGTTTTAATTCGCCCACATGCCAATATTAGGCAAATTACAGAGCGTGGGAGGCGGGGAGCACCAGAACCGTATGAATCTATAGATTTATAGCTTCAGTACAGCAATTCCAGGTGCATTACTGCTGGAACAGGTAAACCACTCTCAATGTGGTTTACCTGAGCCAGAAGTGTCATTTCTGCACTAGAATGTGCCTGATGTAGGACCCGCAGTAGACCGGATTGATAAATCAGGCACATTCTTCACTATTCTTATGCGCTTTAAAATTGGCGTCAAAGCGCCATAAATCATACATGTCGCCCTGAATGTCCGATCAAAGAGATATGAGGAAATCCAGGAAAGGGCCAAGTCCGTGATGCCGAGGGACAAGAGAATTTGTAGCAGGAGGGAAGTGTTAAAGGCAGAGGACAAGTCTAAGAGGAGAAGCACAGAGTAGTGGCGTGAGGCTTTAGCAGTTGGTGACTTTGGTTAGGGCAGTTTCTGTAGAGTGATGGGATCGGAAACCAGGTTGCAGTGGGTCAAGAAGAGAGTTGGAGGACAGATGGGAGGACAGTTGAAGATAGACATGCTAACAGATAGGCTACAGCAAAAATCTGCAAAAATGTCCGCAGAGGTCAGGACAGGGGGCAAAATATGTGGAATAAAACAAAACAAAAAAATCCAAATAATAACAAGAAAAGCACTGAAAGCCTGAACTGTAACTCTTAGCCCTGCTCCAACGGAGCTAAAACTATACATCACCTATATAAACTGCGGAAAGGGAAAAGTGAAAAAACTGCAAAACTTTAGTGATATTTTTGCTATTAAAAAACAACAAAAGAAAAAATAAATTAAATTTATAGATCTTTTTCACGGATACTATGAATGCAGCGTTCCACACCGGAAATCACTAAGGCTGAAAAGGTTCTCTGTCATTAACCAGAACAATGATATGATCCCAGGGAGGAATCGCTGATGTCAGGGCATAAGACGGACAGCTGCCCTGTGGCAGTTAGAACCTCACTGATGTGCTCTCCCCCTCACGGTTCTCTACCGATTGTCAATGACCACCTGGTTTTGTAAGCTTTATACCTACAAAATCGTGTGAGCAATGCTTAAGGTCAAAGAATATCACTGGCCTTAAAATCCAGTGGATCAAAGCCTATTTTTTTGCCTGATTTTTACCAAGTGGAGTCAGACTATTCCCCACTTCTTACAGGTTTCCTCTTTGCCCCCTTTTATGGGCAGCTACACCATGATTCCTTAGTGAAGCTAAAAGCCCAACTCATCTTTGCTCTACAGAACCCATTACTGATTAATGAGTTTGTGAATAGTTATGAATGCAGGAGAGGAGAGGAATCACCTGGAGATGTGAGAGGCTGCAGATCCTCTATCTTGACGTCCTTGTACAGATACTTGTGTTCTTCTAAATACTCCCACTCCTCCATGGAGAAATAGACGGCGACGTCCTGACACCTTATAGGAACCTGACACACAAAATAATACAGTCATCACCCAGACCCCTCCAGCGGTGTTACTGTATAATATCCCAGCATTCCCAGCAGCCTCACCTCTCCAGTCAGCAGCTCAATGATCTTGTTGGTAAGTTCTAAAATCTTCTCTTCATTAATTTCTCTCTGTACCAGGTAGTGAGGTGGGGTCCCTGTAATTGGGGCGTCTACAATAGTGGACTCACTAGAAGTCTTCTTCATTACTGTGTAATCCTGTTAATGGAGAGAAACATTAATAATTATCACTACAACCATTTCCAGAGCCCTCTCCCCTCTCCAGTCATATCATCTGTTATTACCATAGATAAGAATGATGTAATGTGACATCATCAGAGCCCCCTCCCCTCTCCAGTCATATCATCTGTTATTACCATAGATAAGAATGATGTAATGTGACATCAGAGCCCCCTCCCCTCTCCAGTCATATCATCAGTTATTACCATAGATAAGAATGATGTAATGTGACATCATCAGAGCCCCCTCCCCTCTCACATCATATCATGTTCTTACCATAGATAAGAATAATGTAATGTGAGATCATCAGAACCCCCTCCCCTCTCCAGTCATATCATCTGTTATTACTGGAGATAATAATGATGTAATGTGACATCATCAGAGCCCCCTCCCCTCTCACGTCATATCATGTTATTACCATAGATAAGAATAATGTAATGTGAGATCATCAGAGCCCCCCTCCCCTCTCACGTCATATCATCTGTTATTACCATTGTAGGAAGGCACAAGGTACTATTGTTGACAGACGGTACGTGTCACCGATCTACCTGAGGACGGTGAAGTAAAGCCCAGTTATTCTGGTGTCAGTGGCAGTAGACCACTGACACGTTTGTATTAATAGTATTACGGCAATGCCGTTATCTGGGTCGCGCTTTTACTGGAGCAGTCAGAAGACTTGGGTGGGATGACTGCTCCCATGTTCCAGGCCAGGGCTTACCAGGCATATAAAAGGCCAACAGGCTCAGGTGGCATGGGCCGTGGGCCCTGTCTGACAAAACCGCTCAGTCAAGCGAGTGGTTGTGCGAGAGCCAGAGCTGGGCCTGGATAACCCTGGACACTGAGACCTACATGCAGGTTTTCTAACCCTGGGAAACGGAGTACGGTGCTGTACCTATCACAGAGACTGTGAGTGCTGTTATGTTTGCTTTCGGCTGAAGCAAACCCTGCCGTTTATTTTCCTGTTTTTGGACTGTTCCAAAAAAGTCTGCAGTGTTTCAAGTAAAAAAGAAATGCTATCGTTTGAGTTAATTCGTAAACTATATATAAGAATGATGTAATGTGACATCATCAGAATCTCTTACCTCTCCAGTCACATCATCTGTTATTACCATATATAAGAATGATGTAATGTGACATCACAGCCCCCTCCCCTCTCCAGTCATATCATCTGTTACCATAGATAAGAATGATGTAATGTGACATCATCAGAGCCCCTCCACTCTCCAGTCATATGATCTGTTATTACATAGATAAGAATAATTTAATGTGACATCATCAGAATTTCTTACCTCTCCAGTCATATCATATGTTATTAAAATAGATAAGAATGATGTAATGTGACATCATCAGAGCCCCCTCCCCTCTCCAGTCATATCATCAGTTATTACCATATATAAGTATGATGTAATGTGACATCATCAGAATCTCTTACCTCTCCAGTAAACTGGGAGATTATCTCTAGGGTAAGATTTAATATACTTTCTGCTATCTTGTCTCTGTCACCATTCATTCTTGTCAAGTCAATCAGGAAAATTATCCTATATAGATGATATCGGTAGAGAGGATTCTATATGGTAGAGACCTGAATGGAAAGAAGATGAGACAACATAAAAACCACAGATAATCCGATGTAAAAAATACAATTACTGCAGATAATAAGGGGAAACGTCAGGAGATATTACAGTGCAGATGTTGTGTTCTCTCTCTTGGATGGATTGGAACATGAGTTGAATAGCTTGTATATGAAGCTTAGCCATATTTAGTGTCACAGAGCACTGTATCCTCACGAGCGCTCCGCCATCACCGGCCACAGCGGGGTTACCAGTATGTATGGCCTGTGACTGCTGTAGACCATCACAAGCAGCAGTGCTAGCATGACATATATAATGGCTACCAATGTTGTTGTTGTGTAATTTAACCAGAGACTGAAGGAGACACAGGAGCATCGGGGCTGGAGCGGCCGGGATGTAACAGAGGTTTTGGAATTTTAACAGACATTCAGATGTGACACCTCGCCCGGTGATCCGTCACAGACCGGTGCCGAGTCATTGAGAATGGGTAGGATTTGGGTACAGGAATCCTCCTTTATTATAAGCCAGAAAATATCAAGAGCGAGAGGAGGAAGGAGATTGAAAGTGTCGCAACTCTTATAGCTGTGATAAAAAGCATGTGAACTTGAGTATACTATGGCTTTGGGCCGTCTACGTGGTTTACCGAGTGTCATGCTCATTCCACTGAATCCGTTATCTCACTTCTGAACTGAAGGCTACATGTCTGTGAGGATGAGAATGCCGACACACCTCCACGTGCCGGAAAATACCCATATTAGTGATGTTCCACCCAGTATACACAAGTTAAGATACATTCCAGTACTAACTTAATATTAGTTACTGGCCCAAGAACATGGAAGAAATAAAAAAGAAGAGGTGGCGCTCTTTTGTGAAAGTACATCTTTACAGGTAAAACCAAATAGAAAATATCAATAAGGTGCTCACCTGAGGGTGTTGTGCGACTTATTGTAGAGGCACAACACTCATAAAAGCATGGGTGGCTCTATCCGAGCCTCAGAAACAGCAGCCGCGTGGATTTCTCCTCCAGAGCCAAAATTGGGCAGCGGGAAAACAATAGTAAATCAGCAGCAAACAATAGACCGGGCGCTCGTTTCCAGGAACAAGCCCTCGTGGTAGACGGCGTTAGATTAAAAAGATAATTTTATTCCATAGATGTTAAAAAAGTGTTCACCTGTATGATATTGTGGCCATTCTGCAGCCTTTGGCTTTTACCAAAGACTGCAGAATAGCCACAATATCATACAGGTGAAACTTTTTTAACATCTATGGAATAAAATTAGCCTTTTAATCTAACGCCATCTACCACGAGGGCTTGTTCCTGGAAACGAGCCTCCAGTCTACTGTTTGCTGCTGGACTAAGAAAATGGCGCTTCAGTAAAAATTTCAAAGAAGTAAAATGTTTGGATTTTTTTTACAGTAGTATAACATAACATATTAAAAACTGATGCGGATAAGACCCTTATTAAAGGACATTCAGTCTTGATTTTCGCTGACTATTCTGCTGAGGTTTCTAGAAAAAGAAGCGCTTTCTCCACAGTGTGTTCGTCTTTGATGGAGAAAAAAAAAAATTTTGCACTACAATTTCCAGCAACATTGAGAATCTTCTTGCCAAAAGGAAGATCAGAAGCCTTTCAATCTCCAGAGGAAGCTTTGGACTTTATAACAAAACACATTGACAAGGCTGGTTCACTAAAAGAACAAGAGCGTCAAGAGAATACAGGAAGAGGAGCTTGGGTGAGGAGAAGTCTCTCATCCTCTCCACCACCAAGAAGACAAGTGGACAACGTCCGAACATCACCATCGAGGTCTGAAGAATCCTGATTGCAGCCGTTAACCCCGAGGTCTAAGAGGAAAACGTAAGTGTTTAATGCTTCAGTAATACAGACTTGTGCAATGCCGTCTACACACAATAGACTGTGAAGTGGGTTCTGTTTTCAGGACTATGTTTCCTAAAAGCGTTTCTATGATAGAATAGCAGGGGTCATCAAGCTATAGTTCAATACCATACATATTTAATAGTGTTCTTCCATATTGTATGTTTTTACGGTAAAATATGGTTGGTGGGGGGGTGCCGGGGTCTTTTGAAAAGATGTAACATGAGGGAAAAAAGAGAAGTCCAGAATAAGAGGCATAAGAAGGAAATGTGGGAGAGTTTTAGAAAAGAAATTTCCTCAAGTTTTTTTGTTTTTCAGGTAGTTTGGTTTTTGTCAGAGTCCTATTCTTGGCTGTTTCTGAGTATTTTCTTGCTGGTCTGGTTGAAATATTTGAAATATTTCCTAAGTGGGATACATTTCTCAATTTGAATAATAATATGGATATGAAAATAGTATCTTGGAATATAAAGGGTTTACGGTCCCCACATAAACGTATGATGATTATAAGGCATCTAAAACGGCTTAATATAGATATAGCATTATTACAGGAAACACCTCTCACAGAAAGGACTTTGACAGGATGAATAAATTGTGGGTAGGGAAGTATTTGGTTCTCAGCTAAAGATAAAAAAGCAGGGTGTTGGTTTTAATTAGTAAACAATCGCAATGCTCAGTGGTATCTCATAAGAGTGATAAAGATGGTAGAATGATTCATCTTGTAATTAGTACCCATCAGGTAGAATTAGTATGTATAACATATATGCACCAAATAATCCAAACAGAAACTTTTTTAGGGATCTGGAGGAGAAAGTATTAGCTGACACCGAACAGCAGATATTAATAGGGGGAGACTTTAATTTAATAATGGATAACAGAGAAGATAGGAAAAGAGAGAATAAGGTTGATATAGTAGACCATCAAAAAACATCTGTTGTCCCAGTTCTCAAAGAACTGTAGGTTAAACGATGTCTGGCGCATAAATAATCCTGAGGGAAGGGAATTTACATTTTATTCACATGCCCAAAACTCGTGGTCACGCATTGACTATTTTTTGATCTCCGAACGGCTGTTAGGTAAAATAAGTGAGGTAGATATAAAGGATATGGTTATTTCAGACCATGCTCCATTAAAAATGTCAATTCAGCCTGACTATCCTAGGGGCACGGATATAATTTGGAGGTATCCATCATTTTTGACAAAAGATGAAGAGTTCAAGAAATTGTTACAGGGTTGGTGGTGGGATTATTCCAAAAATAACGTGGAGCATAAGTCGAACTCTTTCCTTTTCTGCGACATGGCAAAGGTGGTTTTGAGAGGCCAGAAAATGTCTTATGTAAATGCATATAAGAAAAAAACAAAACTAAAGTATGAGGAAACTTTAGTATCATTGAGGAAAAAATACACAGATTTCACACAAACCCCTTCAGCAGCAAATAAACAAGAGTGGCAGAAAGCAAAAAGTGAATTTGTACAATGGCAAACGAAATTGGAATCTATGTATAATGATCAATATAAACTAGATCTATTTAAATTCGGTAATAAGGCAGGTAAATTGCTGCCAAACTTGCTAGGTGAAAGTCTAAAAGAACACTAATCCAAGGGATGTATGATAAAAAAGGAGTAAATACAAAAAGATCCCAAATTAATTAATACTATTCTTAAAAATTACTATGCAAAGCTTTATGAAGAAGAACAAGAATTGGATTTGGATGATGACAACCGTTTTGGGTGAGTATCTCATTACCTACTCTGACCGAGGAAGAGAGAGAATTTTTGAATGCCCCGATTTCAGAAGAAGAAAAAATTAGTACAATTAAGAAGTTACAAAAGGGAAAGGCACCTGCCCAGACGGTACCCCGGGAATTTTATGGTCTATTGGCAGAGGAAATTACTCCAACATAAGTGAGGTTTTTAAACAAATTATAGCCACAAAAAACGGTAATGATATCCGGGAATACAGCCCATATTAAAGTTCTTCAAAAAACCAGTAAAGACCCATTGTTGCCAAGTTCTTACCGCCCAATATCACTGATAAATCAGGATGTCAAAATTGTCTCAAAATTATGGCCAACAGACTATAATTTATCTGCCTAAATTGATAGACCAAACCAGTGTGGATTTTGTCAAGGGAAGGTCGGCGGTGGCGAACATACGAAAGGTTATCACAGTACAAGATGCAATAGAAAGGAAGGGTCTAAATCCTCAGCGCTTTGCTGGCTGTCGATGCAGAAAAAGCTTTTGACATGGTAAAATGGAAATGGCTAAATTCATTTTTTGATAAGCTAGGTATAAAGAGATATTTCAGAATTTTATTGCAGCAATTTATCATAATCCTCAGGCTAAGATATATACTCCAGTCTTTTTATCAGATACAATTCACCTAAGAAAGGGCACACGACAGGATGCCCTATGTCACCCCTGTTGTTTAACATAGCTCTTGAACCCTAATACAAATGTTGCTAAAAAGGAATTAAATGTTTGGGGATGAAAGAGTGAAATTATGTTGTTTTGCAGATGACATGCTGATTTTTATGGAGTCTCCAGAGCAACATTTACAGAACGTTAAGATAAACTGAGTGAAGTGGGCAAAATCTCTGGTTACAAATTAATATTCAAAAAGTCAACTACTCCCATTAGGTCATTTAGAAAAGACACTTAGAATTAAGACTCAGGTCGAAATTGTTAATTCGCATATAACATATTTAGGTATTAAAATTGGAAAAAAGTCTTCACAACTGTATAATCTAAATTATGATCCCCTGTTTCGCAAGATTCTCCAGGAATTAGATAGGTAGCAAAATCTTCCACTTTCTCTTTTTGTAGGGCCACACCTAATAAAAATGGTGAGTTTTGCGAGGTTATTGTATCCAATCAGAACTTGCCAATTTGTTGAAACACAAAGATATTAAGAAGCTACGTACAGCTTTCATAGGTTTTCTCTGGAATAAAAAAAGACCCAGAGTGGCATATGATAAACTAGTTATGCCAAAGCATTTGGGTGGACTTCAAATGCCAAATATTAGAGGTTATAATATAGCAGGGACTGGATTTGGGATTCGAGTAATTTTTCTAACTTAATGTTAGAAAAACAATTAGTTTATCCTTGGAAGATTAAGTCTTTATTACATACACCTTATAAAAATCTTCCAGTAGATATTAAAGGCAGTGTAGTATTGAGAGATACGATCTGTCTTGGAAAATAATCAGAAAAATGTTTCATCTGCCAATATATATATCAAAATATATAGATATATGGGAGTTACCGGAGTTTCACACCAGAGAGAAAATAAACTTTTTAATATAATGGAAAGAAAAGATATAAATAAATTAAAAGATCTATTTCATGATAAAGAGAAGCGTTTTCTCACATGGCAAGAAATTAAGGAAAAGTATGAGCTACCAGATAGACAATATTTCCAATACTGCAAATCAAAACACTTTTGTAAAACCCAAGTTTTAGATATAGCAAAAGCAAAGGAGATGATAAATTTGATGCGTTATTGGTGTTCAAGTTCATCTGGTAAATCTCTGGCTGAATTATATGGCAGACTTAGAGATAAAGAAAATTGAAGGAAGAGAGATACAATTTTCACTTCCTGGAACAAGGAACTTGGAGACAATGATGCATCTTGGAAAATCCAAAAAGATTTAGACAGAGTACGAACCTCTATCATTAATGGAAAGTTGGAGAGAGATGAGTTTTAAAAATTGCGCATAAAGCAATTTACGCCTTTGACATCCACTACAAAAATGCTCCCTCACACTATCTTAAAGTGTGCCCGAAATGTGGTTTGGATAAGGTGAACCTAATACACGGATTATGGAGGTGTCCTAAATTAAAACAATACTGGAAAGATGTACGAGAGTTAATACAGAAAATTTGGAAGCTGCAGATAGAAGAAGACCTTTGGCAACTATTTTCCATTATGTTCAGGTCAGCTCTGGGGATGGTCAGGAAGCTGGACTTCTGTCTGGAAATAAAGGTCTACATATTACCCTTTTGGTAGCTAAAAGTGCATTTTAAGGCACTGGTTGCAAGAAAGTAGTCCAGATATGGGGGAGGTTCTCAGAACATTGAGAGAAATTTTCTTCTTGATAAATTGGATACAGAAAGATCCAAAGAGGCTCAATTAAAAAATTTGTTAAAAAGTGGAGGAACTTTATGGAATTTGCCTTCACCGACCAGGAGTTGACCAAGATTATGAAACTTTTGAATATACTTCTACTATCTAAAGGAGAAACTTGCATGGTAACTTGGGAAATTAGAAGTTAAAGACTAGTGGTTAGAAGAAGTAATGTGGGATTTACTATTTTTTTTTTTGTTCCCCCATTTTCCCCATTTTGGCCAGTGGATATATCAGGTGGAGTTTGTCTATTAGCGCAATAGTGACCTTAGTAATAGCCAAGAAGGACTAAAGGATGTTCACATTTCTGTTAATTTCAGTTTATTAGATGTTTTTCCTTATTTTTTGATTCACAGTTTAAAAATTGTAAGACAAGGACATTTCTCAAACTTCTATCATACAAAGATGTATGTATTCATGTGATGTCAATTAGATACTATTAGGAATGTATGACATATTCTTTGTAAATTTGTCTTGCAAATAAAAATTGTTTAAGAAAAAAGAAAAAAAAACTGATGCGAGCGGTTAGTAAACCGGAACTTGCTATAGATTCTGTTTTTTGGGTTCCTGTATACGCTCCTCACGCTCAAATTTTTCTTTTTTTAATTTGAAACCACACTATGATGGTATACTGGTCCGGTTGCGATCACAGAGTCTATGGCGCTTTTGAACAAGGACTGGACTAAAATCATTACCATACCTGGGAAGGAATCTGGATAGAGAGACGTCTATCAGATCTGTCTCTCCTGTTTGTGTCCCCCCTTTTGGGTAAGATGCATATTAAGGGTTTGTTTTTGTGTGTAGTCCAATCTTAGTTGTGATAAGAACCCGTTGTTGCCCTCCCAGTGTTGCCGTTGGGTAGAGAGAGAGCTCGCCAGCCCCATAGACATTCATTATTCTCGGCACGTATACGCCGTGAATAATTGACATGTCACTTTTCTTCCCGCTCGGTGTATTGTCCGAGCGGGCAGAGGAGACGTAATCCATAGCTCTCTATGAGAACTGTGGATTAACGTAATGGATTACAGTACGGTGCAAAATACGGGACAAAATACGTCCCAGTTTAAGCCATGTGAACATTGCCTTAGACTCAGAGGAGTTGGAAAAGGCATGTAGCATGGGGGTAGCTTCAGGATAATAACTACACACGCTTCCCTGTGGAAGAAGGTAGCAGAGGTAGTAAAGAAAGGAGGCAATTAAGGGTTAATCTAAAGTCTGCTAACACTGGAAACTCCCAGGCAGGCCCAGACTGCCCAAAGACATAACCGCGGCGCCGGCTCAGAGCACCCTCCAAGGGGGCTGGTAATTCCCCCCGGCGGGCCCAGAGTGCCGGTGCATGGAGCAGGTACAGGGGTCACAATGGTCGCATATGCGACCGAAGCCCTGTGTCAGGGGGCCGACAGGCCACTCTTGCCACACGGCTTCTGATTCCGGCTGTTCAGCCCCCTGGAGGCTGAGGCGCAGGCAGCGCGATGTGATGATGTCATAACGCTGCCTGCTCCGCGGCTTGTATTCGGCTGCCAGCGGTCACTCCAGACATGGAGAGGAGACAGGAGAGGACAGCTGATGTATTATTTTTAGTTTTTTAAACTAATCACTGGCCCGATTACCTGACTCATTACTGGCCCTATTACCTGACTAATTACTAGCCCTCTTACCTGGCTAATTACTGGCCCTATTACCTGGCTAACAAGTGCCCTATTACCTGGCTAATAAGTGGCCCTATTACCTGGCTAATAAGTGGCCCTATTACCGGGCTAATAACTGGCCCTATTACCTGGCTCATAACTGGCCCTATTACTTGGCTAATAACTGGCTCTATTACTTGGCTAATAACTGGCCCTATTACTTGGCTAATAACTGGCCCTATTACTTGGCTAATAACTGGCCCTATTACTTGGCTAATTACTTGCCTTATTAACTGGCTAATTATTGGCCCTATTACCTGGCTAATTACTGGCCCTATTGCCTGGCTAATTACTAGCCCTATTACCTGGCTAATTACTGGCCCCATTACCTGGCTAACTACTGGCCCTTACCTGGCTAACTACTGGCCCTATTACCTGGCTAATTACTGGCCCTATTACCTGGCTAATTACTGGCCCTGGCCCTAACTGGCGGTTTACTGGGCCTATTACCTAGCTAATTACTGGCACTGGCCCTACCTGGCTAATTACTTCCTTACCTGGCTAATAACTGGCACTGGCCCTACCTGGTTAATTACTGGCCCTTGCCCTACCTGGCTAATTATTGCCCCTACCTGGCTAATTACTGTCACTGGCCCAACCTGGTTAATTACTGGCCCTACCTGCCTAATAACTGGCCCTAACTGGCTAATTACTTGGGGCAGCCCTTTCTACCTGGCTAATTCACGAGGGCAGCCCTAGCTACCTGGCTAATTCATGAGGGCAGCCCTAGCTACCTGGCTAATTACTGGGGGCAGCCCTAGCTACCTGGCTAATTACTGGGGGCAGCCCTAACTACCTGGCTAATTACTGGGGGCAGCCCTAACTACCTGGCTAATTACTGGGGGCAGCCCTAGCTACTTGGCTAATTACTGGGGGCTGCCTTTTCTACATGGCTAGTTCTGTGGGAAGCCCTAGCTACCTGGGTAGTTACTGGAGGCAACCACAGCTTCCTGGCTAGTTATTGGGGGCTGTCCTATCTACCTGGCTAATTACAGGGGTAGGCCCTGTCTACCTACTGGATTAATGGAGGAAGGCCCTGTTTAAATACCTAATGGGGGTCTACCTATTTATAGGCCACTTATCTGACATTTTTTAATTTCTAATTTTTAGGGTCATACGCTGTTTGAGGTACAATTACTGTGTAGGGCACAAAAAGGGTCACTATTACTATTCGGGGCTTTATGGATAGGGAGTTTGTACAGAGTTGGGAATTGATAGGAAAGTGCTGGAAAAGAGAGGAGTCTAAGATGTATTTGTGGTAGATTCTACAGGGAAGAGTAGTGAGAAGAAGACATTGCATGCTGTACCGGATAGAGAAAAAAAATGGAAGGGAACAACTCATCAGAGAAGACATCATGCAACTTGGAGGTTTGAGCCAGATGGAGAAGAAAAGGAGAAGAGGAGAAGAAAACAACTTTCATCAGAGAGGACGTCTCCTGTGAGTCCCTGCTGTCAGGGGTTATTATTTTTTTTTTACATAAGAATACAGGTTGTTCGTAGAATTGTTAGGAAGATAGAAGCTTTCACATCATCACATTTATATTTTAACAATAGTTTGATAGTAACCATAAAGAAACTTCAACATGCCGAAACTGCCTTATGTGTTTAATATCTTCGTGAGAAAGGTGTATGTATGTGAATATATCCATGGTGCTGCAAACTTCACTTGATTTTTCTAATTTTTTACTCAATGTATAAAGGGTGTATCATGCCGGTTATTACTGAACTTAGCGTCCGAAGACAATCTAAACTAGATATAACAAACTAATCTAGGTTAAATAATATTAACCAAATTCAAAGTTGGACCTCATACCCCTGATGAAGCTAGTTTAGCTGGTGAAACATGTTGGGGAGGTCAGGCATGACTTTTTAAATAGTGATTTCTCACCTCTGTCTACAAAGTATCACCTGCTGCAGAGGGTGTTACAAGGAAGCCTTATATGTTTTATGTCCATTAGATTAGGGATAACTGCCCAAGTAGGATGCTTGGGATCCCTTACTGGAGTTAGTAAATTACTGTATGTATAAGGTTTTCCTGTTAGTAGGTGGGGTTCCACCAGGAGTTATTCCTTCAGAAGTAGGAAGGGAAAAATTGAGAGGTTAGAAATCAGGTTTTTAAATAGTGTGTATAGAGGTTAAGTACATAATAAAAGTTACGTTTTAGTGTTTTATAGATTGAAAACTGATAGAGTTTAAGTTTGCCTATGGCAAAATAGTAAATATAGTGATTAATAGTCACTCTCTCTGTTCTCTTGCGAGATTCCCATTTTTTTTGGAGATGAGGGCTAGGTAAGAGCAACCTTCATCTAGAAGGTTCCGCGATGGGACTTCACTTTTTCCAACATGTATGTAGGAATTTCCGTATGTTGAAACATGTTAACCAAAAATAGAGGACTCCTAACCGGGAGACACAAAATGTAAAATTTCCTAGTTTGCCGCAGCTACCATATGGTACCCGGCCTGATATTGGCAGCTGAAGTAGCCAAAATATATACGATAGCAACAGGTGCGTAACTACCAGAGTAGCAGACATAGTAGCTGCCCCGGGGCCCGTGCTCATAGGCGGCCCGGCGTCTGCTACCCTGATAGTTCGGCTCCTGTGCCCGCCGGCGGTGAACTTACTAGTTTGCTGCTGGAGGACGCGGAGCTGCGGGGCCCGGCGCTTCCTATCTCTGTCCGCAATCACCGGACGCAAGTCAGGGAGCCTCTCTCCCTCACATGCGGCCAGTACAGAGAGCAGGGACGCAGGGGAAGTGTCATAGAGATGCTCTCACTGATCAGTGGACTGCGGGGCCGGAGGCAGTAGCTGCAGCAAGCAGAGGACACAGCAGGGAGGTAAGTATCACTCCATCCCTGTCCCCCAATCTAGCTCCCCTGTCCCCCCACAACGGCCCCCCTCCCTCCCTGTCCCCCAACCTAGCCCTCCCTGTCCCCCAACACGGCCCCTCCTTCCTCCCTGCGCCTCCCCTGTACCCCAAAACTGCCCCCCCTCCCTCCCTGCGCCCCCCAAACGGCCCCCTCTCCCTCCCTGTGCCCCCATCTCCCAAAACGGCCCTTTCCCTCCCTGTCCCCTAACTCAGCCCCTCCCCATCCCCCAAAATGGTCCCCCTCCCTCTCTGTCCTCTCAGTCCCCTGTCCCCCAAAACAGCCCCCCTCCCTCCCTAACCCCTAACTCAGCCCCCTGTCTCCCCCGCCCTCCCTGTCCCCTAACTCAGCCCCCCCCGTTCCCCAAAACGGCCCCCTCCCTGGCCCCTTACTCAGCCGCCGATGGCCCCCAAAATGGCCCCGGCCCCTCCTTGTCCCCCAAAATGTCCCCCTTCCTCCCTGTCCCCAAACTTAGCCCTTCCTCCCTCCCTGTTCCCCAACTCGGGCCCCTCTCCCTGAATTTCCATTCCCTACCTGACCCCCCACTCAACTCCCCTCTCTCTTCCTGACCCCTCTCCAACACACCCCTCCTTTTCCGCCCCCCCCATACACACTGTTTCCCTCCCTTCCCCAAGGCCTACCTAGCTTTCCCACATGCTGAATGGGCTATACAGCATCCAGGAAAGCTGAGTGGCACCCATCCCCCACAGCAGGCACCCAGCTCTTTAGGATGCCTGCTGTGAACCATGTCACCCAGCTTTCCCAGCTGCTGAATAATCTATCAAATATATGGGAAAGCTGGGTGACATCCCTCCACAGCAGGCATCCAGGAAGGCTAAGTGCCTGCTGTGGGGGATGGGTGCCACTCAGATTTCCTGGACGCTGGACACCTGCTGTTTGGATGTCACCCAGCTTTCCCATATACTGGATAGATTATTCAGCAGCTGGGAAAGCTGGGTGACACATCCTCCACAGCGGGCACCCAGCTTTCCTGGGCGCCTGCTATTTGGATGTCACCCAGCTTTCTCGTGCACTGAATAGGCTATTCTTCATCCTGGAAAGCTGGGTTACATGGTTCACAGCAGGCGTCCAGGAAAGCTGAATGATGTCCCATTTGTAGGTTTGTTTGTTTTTTTACAGATTCCCATTTGGACTATGTCGGATTCGGTGGACTACGTCAGATGGCGTTGCGTCTATTTCTTTAATAAAATGGTTAACGAGGGCTGTTGTGTCGGGGAGTATTTATTTAAATAAAGTGTTTTTGCCTGTTTCTGTGTTTTTTTCATTTTATTCCAGTGATAGTAATGGTGGTATCTGGATGACGCCTCTCCATTACTATCGCTCGGGCTTGGTGTCAGCCAGTGGTGTTTTTTGTCACCCCAAGGCTGACACTTACCCCGTGTCACTATTACCCCAGTACCTAACGCACCAGGGGTACTGGGAAGAGCCGGTAACCGTCAGAGGTGGACCCTCTAAAAGCCACAGTACCATATGTTGGGAGACTATACAGATGCAAAAATACCCGTAAGACAGCCGCTCGCACACCTTCTATGCATGAGGGGGGCGGCTGCTGGTATTCTACTTGCATCCAGTCCCCAGTACTGTTGGGCAAAAAAACTATTTTCACATACTGGAAAAAATATCAAAGATGAGTTATTGGTTAACATAATGGCCACTATATTGTATGCCTGCAAGCCCCTTCACGGCTCATTTATTGCAGGTCCCTACACTCCCTTAAAATCACAAAACATACAGAAAGAGGGGAAGGTGTGCGAGCGGCTGTCTTAAGAGTATTTTTGCATCTGTATAATCTCCCAACGTATGGTACTGTGTTTTTTTTGCATTTTTGCATGCTATGTGAATAGATGTCAATTTAAGGTGCAGCTTTCTGTCCACCTAGTGGAGAGATGTTTGGGTTACCACCCGTCAGCTGCACCTGGGTATTTTTCTTTATTAGCATGGGGGCCTGTGTTGCCTCTATGCTGTGTTCAGTCTCATTTTAGCTTTTCTAGCAGTGAGTATGGCCATGTTTCTGTCTTTTTCTTTGAGTAATTTTTTCCCCTTTTTCTGTATGTTTTGTGATTTTAGGGGAGTGTAGGGACCTGCAATAAATGAGGAGCCGTGAAGGGGCTTTCAGGCATACAATATAGTGGCCATTATGTTAACCAATACCTCATATTTGATGTTTTTCCAGTATGTGAAAATAGTTTTTTTTGCCCAACAGTACTGGGGACTGGATGCATGTAGAATACCAGCAGCCGCCCCCCTCATGCATGGAAGGTGTGCGAGCGGCTGTTTTACGGGTATTTTTGCATCTGTATAGTCTCCCAACATATGGTACTGTGGCCTTTTTGCTTTTTTGCATGCTATGTGAATAGATGTCAATTTAAGGTGCAGCTTTCTGTCCACCTAGTGGAGAGATGTTTGGGTTACCACCCGTCAGCTGCACCTGGATATTTTTCTTTATTAGCATGGGGGCCTGTGTTGCCTCTATGCTGTGTTCAGTCTCATTTTAGCTTTTCTAGCAGTGAGTATGGCCATGTTTCTGTCTTTTTCTTTGATTAATTTTTTTCCGATTCTGGAGCAGCTGCAGGCTGGTATTTTTAGAATGGGAAGAGACCAGTATCGATGGTTCTTCCCATTCTGATAGTATCAGGCTGCAGCTGTCGGTTTTACCTTGGCTGGTTATGGAAATTGGGGGGACCCAACGTCATTTTTTTCTGCAAATGCATTTATTTAATGAGAATCTGCACATAGGCATCCACTGTAATGATTATAGGAGGTGCCCACTTTAGGATTCTTAATTAAAAAAAAACAACGTGGGGGTCCCCCCAATTACCATAACCGGCCAGGGTAAAACCAACAGCTGCAGCCTAATACTATCAGAATGGGAAGATCCATCATTACTGGTCCCTTCCCATTCTAGGAGTACCAGCCCACAGCTGCCCCAGAAGCAGACCCTCACATTAGAGGGTCCGCTTCTGATGGTTACCCAGCTCTTCCCGGTAACCCTGGTGTGTTGGATATTGGGGTAATCGTGACACGGGATTAGTGTCGGCCATGGGGTGACAAAAACTGCTGCAGGTTGACACCAAGCCCGAGCGATAGTAATAGAGGCATCTGACAGACACCTCCATTGCTATCACTGGAATAAATGGAAACAAAATAACACAGAAACGAAATAAAAAAGCAGTTTATTTAAATAAACTCCCTGATGCCGGCCCTCACTGACCACGTTAGTTTAGAAATAGATGCTACTCTGGTCCAACATAGTTTAACAAATCCAATAGTATTAAACTCCATCCTCTGCACCCCTGAAGGTCATGGCTGGGGCTGATCATCTGGGGGTGTTGGGAATGGAGAACAGGCCTGAGCCGCACCACAATCTCCGCGGGGTTGGTCTTCTGTCTCCTCCCAGGTGATTGTGCTGTAAGCTGTGGCCTAGTGCCAACATTAAATACAACCCTCACCTAACACTCTATAACCCCCTGACCACTGCCTGTTTCCCCATACGGCCCGTACGCTACCTATCACCCCATGTGGAGTTTGTACAGAGGTGGGAATTGGTAGGGTGTTGATGGAAAAGAGCAAAGTCTAAAATGTTTGTGTGGTTAATTCTGCAGGGAGGAGGCCAGGAAAAGTGGTCATGGCGATCTGGAAGGAATGGAGAAAGGGAACGACTCCCAACAGAGAAGATGTCGCATGTGAGTCACTAAATTGTATTGTACTGTCATCACTTATATATCTGCAGAGCCTGTGTACACTGGAATCTATCACCATATGGTCACTATTTGACAGGAATATCGGTAGAGTGTAATGGTTCATATTCAGGATCAGTATGGCTGTATTATTCAGTCACTATGTGGTGGTGTTATGTGGTCATGGTGTGATGGTATTATTCAGTCACTATGTGGTGGTGATATGTGCTCATGGTGTTGTGGTGTTATTCAGTTACTATGTGCTGGTCATGTTGTGACGTTGTTGTGGAATTATTCGATCTCTGTATAGCGGTATTATTGATAATATAAGTCTTGGTGTGGTTAGTAACAGTACGGGGATATTTGCTCCTTGTACAGCGGTATTATGTGGTCACTGAATGACCATTATATAGAGGTATCATCCATGCAACATTGTCTTACAGCTATTTGTATGGATCTCTGTATATACATTACTTTATATAATTACAGACCCTAGTGGCGCCGCTGTTGTGTTGGCGCTGGTCTTCTGGAGGAGCGGGGCATGCTTTTGTATGGTGGGGCGTTGTTAGAGGCGTGTCCTGGTATAATGTAATTTGTTTGGATGTGGTCAGAGGTGTGGCCTGATGTGATGTCATTTGTTTGGCTGTGGCCAGAGGCATGGCTAATGTGTCCCTATTTGCAATCTCTAAATGTTGGGAGGTATGGCGTTATTGGTAATGTTGGTTTTGGTATAGTGGATTTGTATGGTAGCAGTATGATAGTGAGATGTATGATGAGGTATTTGCCCCTTGTATTATCTACATTATCTAACTGCATGTCCTGGTAAAGGGACGGGGAGGGGGGGGCATCCAAAAGTTTGCTTTGGGGCCCAGGCTTCTCTAGTTACACCCCTGGATAGCAAATATCGTAGGGTATCACCCATCAAATCCCACCACTCCAACCACTGAGGCCAGGGGTTTGGGACTCGAGAGGGAACCTGGAAATCCTTTGGATTGTGGTTTAAGTAGTTCGAAAATATAAAGCTTGCATGATTTAGTTTAGCCAGGGTGACATGAAATAAACTATGGCCCTATGGGAGACAACAATAGGGACGAGTCCAGTGACCAAACCTTCAATCTCCAGACTTGTCCAGAAACATTTCCGGCAGTACAAGCCACCTAATGTCGGTTCATTTACAAAGTCAGGAGCTCATCGTTTTCTTTGATCTTTTGGGCTCAGACGAGTAGGTGATCTCGGGCGGGTTTCTTTGGAAACCGCTCCGTCGTTACTCCGAAATGCGCCAGGGGGGGAGAAAGTCTGCTACGCGTTGATGGCGAGGAGGATCTGGATCTCGATCTTGAAGATGAGGGTCGAGACGTTTCAAGGCATTTTGCTGCCTCTAGCGGAGAGTCGTTCCGTTCTTATGGAAGACCTTGAGGATAGCTGGATATAATAAGGTGAACCGGATTTGCCTATGGAAGAGGTCAGAACATATACTAGAAAATGCTCTACGCCTTTTGACCACCTCCACTGAAAAGTCTTCGAACACAAGTATTTTCTTGCCTTTAAAGATGAAGTCAGATCTAAGCCTCTTGAAAGCTTTCAGGATTTTGACTTTATCCGTGTAGTCCAAGTACTTGACAATAATTTGGCGCGGTCTGGTTCTCAGAGCGGACGGTATGGTTGTTTCACTATTTGGCTGCTGACCTCCTCGGAGATCCGGTCCCAGACGGTGGGCTCTTTCTACTTTACATACATCCGTAATGCCCAAGGCTTCTGGGAGATCCATCTCGCATAGATTAATCAGGTCTCTCGGAGGTACTGATTCTGGTATGCCCAAGATACTTACGTTATTGCGTCATGATCTGTTTTCCAGATCTTCTACTGTTTCACTTAGCCGTTTATTTTCCTGAATGACATTGTTAAGTTGAATTTTAACTCTCAAAGCATCTTCCTGCAAACCTTGTATTTTGGTATCATTAGAGTCCAAACGCTCAGTGTGATTTTTGATATCCACCTGGAGTTGTGAGAGCATCTGTGCCACCATAGCGGCCAGATAAGCCTGAATTTCTGGCGATATTTGACGGGCGACTTCTGTCGCTATTGCTTTGAAATTGGCCTGTATGGAATCTGATAGACCCCGAGATTTGGCTGTGGCCAGAGGTGAATCGTCTGGCAGCTGAGCTTGTGTACGGGTTATGTCCCATTCTTCGAAGGAGAGCTCGCTTGGTAGCGTGGAGTGCGGACGCTCTATTGTCAGCTCTTGCTGGATTCGTTATGATCTACATATAAGCTGATATGCAGCTAAGTATTGCCCATACTTTCTTATGTACACACGATTATAGACTGTATTGGGACCGTGTGGTCCAGAAGCTATACAGCATACGTTTATAAGTACAAGTAAAGTGAACATTGCACATTGAATTATAAGCCTTGGGTCTGTGTTGTCTGTGAGCTGAAGGGGGAAGATAAGGAGATTCCTCGACTGAGGCCATATTTTGGCAATACTGATAATCTGCAACAAGTTGAACTGTGGCCAATTTGTGTGTTCTTTGAAGCTTATCTTCAGTGCTTCACCAGCACTTCTGCCACACGCCTCCTCAGTCAGCTCCTTGTCAGCAGGCAGCAGATTGAAGCGCTGATATGATATCTGTGCCGCGGCTACTGTGGAGCATTAGCTCTGCTCACTCCGCATCTCACCAGCAAGTAATTCAGACGCGCCATGTGATGCAGCAGGGAAGGTCTCCTCTCAGGGTTCTGCGTCCGGCAGTAAGGCTCCTACTGATCCGGGGGATGTGCTGGGGTGTTACTGCATCACCACCCCTGGTTACAGGCAGATCAGGCCACAGATTCTTGAAGGGTGTGATGTGCTCTCCCGGAGTTCCTTCTTTCCCCTCACACCATGTTGGCGCCAAAACCGGAAGTCCGTCAGGGGTTATTTTACTTCTGTGTAATATCAGTGCTGTATTCATGTGATGGTGACCTTACTACTGGTGATCTGATTGGCAGTGTTGTAGGTTATGTTGGTGGTTCTATAGTGGCAGTGTAGGCTTGTCTCTGTAAAGCAAGTGCACACATGACGCTGTGATTAGGGGTTTCTCTTTAAAACTTTTCCTTTCTTGCTTGTGTTAAGGGTGCTTTCACACAGAGCAGTTTTTTTGTGCTTTTTTGGTGCATTTTTTTGTGCAGAAATGTACAGCATTAACTGCTCTGCCTCTCTGTTCAAAAACGCACCAAAAATATAAAAAATGCACCAAAAATGGGATATTGTATGTGGGCTGGTGTGGGCTTTGTGCTTTTTATTCCCAGTCCGGCCCTGCTCCCAGGATGTGATGTTACTGCAGCAGCTCACGAGCAGAAGAGAGAATGGGAGTCATAATTATCACAGGCCCTTGTCACAGTTGCAGTTGGCTGTGTGCACGCAGTTTGCGCATGGTTAGGGTTAGTGGCTTGCACTCTGTCGCTCACAGACCCTGAATTTACAGGCTGCAGGTTTTCCATCTCCCGAAGTACAGACGGTTCATCTCCAAAGTATCATTGGGGCTTCGGACTAGGCGGATCAGGCATTCCCACCACACAACCTCCTTCAGGTCTTGGCAAAGCTTCAGCCAAAGTGCTGCTTGAGGATGGCACACAGGACGCCATCACTTTGGACCAGTGGGCCAATACTGGAGTGCTTGCCTGCTTTTGTACCCCCACAGAAGCTCTCCCAAATTCGCTCTGGAAACTCCTCAGAGCTTTTTCTTTTGGGAGACTCTTTTTCTTTAATGTCTCTCTCCAAAGAAACTGTAATGCCAGCAAGAAGAGGTTTCCCCTCTCCCGGTGCTGCAGAGGCTGCACGGGGAATAGGGCTGTGAAGTACAGCTCTGTTCTCAGCTCTGCTGCGGCCCCGGAACCGCAAACCCCGATGTCTGCAGCGACGCCAAAAGATGTCACCTGCAGACGTACGACCTGCACCGCCCGACTTTTAAGGGTTAAACACTGATGTGAGCTTTTTAATAAACCAAAACTTGTGCTGGTAAAATTGTCCGGGCGTGATCACACAGCAAATATGAGCTGTTCTCTTAGGGTGAAAATGTTAGTGACGTCCTGTTGTGGCGCTCACTGCGAGGACACAGCAAGCAGAGCTCACATTTCCCGGGCCCGTAGTTCACAAGGGATTCCATGCACATATCTGCATCAGCTCCTAAACCCCGACACCCCTGCTCTCCTGCAAAAGCATGACCTTTACACAGCAGGAGCCCGAGGTGACGACATCTTCACCCTGCAAATGATAGACGGCAGCAAACAAAGATGCGATGGAGCCTCACTGCTCTACTAAAGCAGCCAGGAAACAACGCACACTACATGCCCCTCCCTGGGAGGCGAGCACCGCCCAGAGGGCTATAGTCCCCTGGGGGCAAAACAAGGGTTAAAAGGGCAAAACAGTCAGTGAGGGAAAGGGGTTAAAAAATACCACATACCTCCACCTGCAGGACCGGGGTCATGTGACTGCTGTGTATGCCAGGACCTGTGATGATGGGAACATGGAGGGAGGAGTCATGTGACAACTGTGTACTGCCAGGACCTGTGATGATGTCACCTGGAGGAAGGAGTCATGTGACTGCAGTGTACTGCCAGGACCTGTGATGATGTCACATGGAGGGGAGGAGTCAGGTAGTCACATGATCAGGTGCTGGGTGTGATCGCTTTCTGTATCCTGCATAAGGCTGAATGATGTATGTAGCTGAACCGTGTGTGTGTGTAACGTGCCCGTATGAGCCGTGTGTGTAAGTTTTTCCCGTAGCTGAGCCTAGTGTGTGTAATGTGCCCGTATGAGCCGGTTTTGTGTAATTGTCCCTTGTCGAGCCGTGTGTGTGTAAAGACACTATATCTGACCGGTGTGTGTAACGTGCCTGTAGCTGAGCCGTGTGTGTGTAATGTGCCTGTAGCTGAGCCGTTGTGTGTAATGTGCCCGTAGCTGAGCCGTGTGTGTGTAATGTGCCTGTAGCTGAGGCCGTGTGTGTTTTAAGTGCCTGTAGCTGAGCGTATGTGTGTAAGTGCTGACTAGTTTTAGCCGTTTTTGCCTGTGTGTTAATCGTTTTCCCGTAGCTGAGCCGTGTGTGTGTAACGTGCCTGTAGCTGAGCCGGTGTGGTAACGTGCCGTAGCTGAGCCGTGTGTGTGTAAAGTGCCTGTAGCTGAGCCGTGTTGTGTAACGTGGCCTTTTAGCTGAGCCCCGTGTTTTGTAAGCTGTAGCTGAGCCGTGTGTTTTGTAATGTGCCTGTGCTGGGGCCGTGTGTGTGTAAATTTGATTACTTTTTTTTTGCCTTTTTGGGTATGTTGAGGGGGTTCCCTTTCTAAACCGTCAGTGTGTTGAAACTGCCCGGGGGGAGACCCCAGCAGGTGTTCTTGGGGGAAAGGCCGTAGCTGAGCGTAGGGTGTGAAGTGGTAAGGTGGAAGCCGGTGTTTTAATGTTTTGGCTGGTAAAATGGGGGGGTTGTGTGTTGGAGGCGTGAGTGCAGGTGTGGTGAAACGGGGAAACTGAGCCCTTGTGTGTGTAAGGCTGAGCTGAAGCCTGTGGGTGAACGTGCCGGGGGGGAATGAAAAAGGGCGGTTGTAACGGGGCTGGGCCTTTTAGGCTGGTTGTGTTAATGAATTTTTGCATGAAACCGTGAGGGATTGGAAGGGAAGGGCATGGGGGCGGGGGGGTATAAAGGGCCTGTAGTAGGTGGTTGGAGATGCCTGTAGCTGGAGGCCTGGGAATTGCATGATAGCTGGCCCGGGTGTGACGTGGGCCTGCTAGTGACAAACGGTTTAAGTGCCTGTAGCTGAGCCGTGTATGTGTAATGTGCCTGTAGCTGAGCCGTGTGATTGTAATGTGCCTGTAGCTGAGCCGTGTGTGTGTAACTTGCACAATTCTGAGCTGTGTGTGTGATGTGCACGGTGCTGAGCTTTGCATGTGTTGTGTCCCTGTAATACAGCTGTGTCTTTCCTCTTCAGTCCAAATTGAGTAAAACATGGAAGAGTCATGCACCCCACAGGATCATTGATATATATGTGTGTGTGGGGGGGGGCCATCAGGTCTGATCTCACATAAGTGTGAAGGGAGGACAATTTGCTGATACAGATCCTGCTGGCTGTTGGCTCCGGAGCTTTAGATCGGTCATTGGGCCTCAGCTGACCCAGAAAGTGATGGGGGTGCGTCCTCTCTCTCTTTTGGCTTAGATGTTGCCTGTGCTGTCCCCTACTGCATCTACCTCAACCCCTTCACGAGCTTCCTCTGTTGGGAGCGAGGTCTTTTTGGCATCGCTGGTTTAGAGCCGCGCTGGTTACTCACGCCTCTGATCCTCGAGCAGCCTCTAAGCCCAGCAGGGGTCAGACGCTTCCTCCAATCCCCACCCTTTGATGGCCACAGCTGGAGTGCCCCGACTGCCTGATGTAGCCTGGTCTTTGCAGACTGACCTGGGGCTTCTTTACTCTAGATCTAGTGAGTCTGCTGTTAGAGTGCACTGTGTGTTGCCCTAACAGCAGCCTGTGTCATACTCACACTGTATATAATGTGTTACCGTACGGTATTATGCACGTACATTATAAATGTATGTCAAAGTTTAAAAATATTTATCCTTTAGGAGGAGGAGAGAAAAAAATATATTAAAAATAGCAAACAATAAAACAAAGAAATATTTCATATAAAATAGAATTGTAAGTCACAGCAAACAAGAAAAGGCAGCTCACCTTGGTAATATTAGTCCATAGACATATGGCAATGCTGTGCTCGAATCCGCGGTAATGACCCGCAACCAAATCGTAATCCCAGGAAGAAGCAGTGGATGAGCACCAGCAGGAGTAAACTAAGATCCAAATTTATTGAAATATACGAATAAAAAAGCCATAAAGTAGCCACGACGTACAACGTGTGCATGGAAGAAAAGAGATCAGAGGGGTGACTGGCTGACACGTTTCGGGCCAGCGTGGCCCTTAGTCTGAGCTGCAACTTACTGTTGCTGCTGCCCTCTTATAGTGTGCGTTAATACCATAATCAAAGTGACAATAATGACATAATGAAAAACACCTGATAAAACATACCCCAAAGCGTGTGCTTCTCCAGAACATGCAAACGAACGCTACCGGAAGCCGGAAACGCAATAATATCAAACTGCGCTCCAAATTCCGGAAGTGACAAAATAGCGATACCGGAAGTACGGTCATGAAAAAAAGAAACCGGAAGTTAACCGTGTAAGCAGTATGATGCTGCGTTCCAAATGCCGGACATGACATACTGGCAGCACAAGGATACATGTGACACGTTGCTATGGAGAAGCACAAAGCCTGTACATAAAAAACTGTAAGTAGAACCACTAGTAAATGTTAAAGCAGCCCGAAAATATAATTCTTACATATGAATATAATAATGATAGTACAAAATTATCATGAGCGAAAAGACAGTGTGTAAAAGATGTAACATGCACACTGAATCTGACAATGTAATAGCGCTACAACTATAAGAATTAAGCGAATAATTTGCGATGTACAAAATATAAATATAAATAACTCGTATTAGTTAATAAGTGTTAATTAGAAATGGAACATGATATCTCTGCGTAAATTTAACCCCATAGGGGAAATGCTATTAAGAAGCAGTATCCAAAAAGCCTCCCTATCTCTTACTTGATATTCCCAATCCCCCCCCTCGTAACGGCTTGCGTATATTCTCTATGGCAACTACCTGTAACCCAGTTGTTTGAGATCCATGTACCTCTACGAAATGTTGCGCGACACTAGATTTATTACGTCTATTTATATTAAAGATGTCATTTAAATGCTCAAGAAAACGAGTCTTGAGTCTTCTAATGGTACTGCCAACATATATTAGTTTACATAGGGTGCAGGTCATAACATATATGACATGATGTGAGTTACAATTCATGTAACTCTTTATGTCGAACGTACGGGAGGAGTCTGAATTACAAAAATCCTGGGAGGGAGATACAAATTTACATGTTTTACAAGGGTGAGAGCCACATCTATAAAACCCCTTATGTCGTAACCAAGTGGGTTTATTGCCTCTATCATGTAAACGGCTGGGTGACACTAGGTCTCCAATAGTTTTCGATTTTCTGGCCACAATGCGACACCCATGTTTTAAGATGGTATCCAAAGTCTCATCCTCCTGTAAGATGGGTAAGTATTTTAAAATGACATTTTTTATAGTTACAAAATGATGACTGTGATCCAACACCATCACTGGTCTATCCTTCACTGGCTCATTTCTCTGTGTATTGACTGTAGTAGGTTTAGGGGCTAGTAAACTATTTCTAGTACGCCTAGCAACAATATTCGAGGCTCTAGTTAGTGTCCATTCCGGATAGCCCCTCAACCTAAGTCTGCCATCAATGTTATTCTTCTCAGCTACAAAATCTATGGGAGAGCTACAGTTACGTTTCGCCCTTATATACTCACCAACCAGTATTGCTTTCTTTGTATGTGTTGTATGGAAACTATTGAAATGCAGAATTGTATTCCCACTGGTGATCTTGCGAAACGTTTTAGTGGATACTGGTTGTAAATGAATACCTGTAAGTTCAAGATCTAAGAATGTCATAGTGGTGTCTTGCACAGAATGTGTAAAGTGCAGGTTAAACGGATTATTGTTGAGAAATTCCATAAACATGTGCACGGCAGGTACATCGCCCCTCCAAATGAGGAGGAGGTCATCGATGTACCTGCCGTACCACTCTATACAGGTACTAAAAGGATTAGACTGGGAGAAGATGTACTGCATTTCCCACCAAGAAACCACTAAATTGGCCAGAGAGGGAGAGTGTTTGGCACCCATTGAGACGCCCTTCATTTGGAGATAAATACTGTTATTGTAGGAAAAAAGTTATGGTGCATAAGGAAGTCTGTCACCATGAGGATGAATTGAACTAAATCCCTTGTATATGTACTGTATGTCTCCAGATGGTACTGTAATGCCTCTAAGGCCACCCTATGGGGTATGCTCGTATAGAGCGATTCAATATCGCATGTTACCCAACACATATCAGCTGACCAGATTTTATGTTGTAAGTTCACCAATACATCTTTCGTATCTCTTAAATAACCCGGCACTCGTTGCACCAAAGGTTGAAGATGCGAATCCAACCACTGGGAGAGGCGCTCCAAGATTTACGCAGAGATATCATGTTCCATTTCTAATTAATACTTATTAACTAATACGAGTTATTTATATTTATATTTTGTACATCGCAAATTATTCGCTTTATTCTTATAGTTGTAGCGCAATTATATTGTCAGATTCAGTGTGCATGTTACATCTTTTACACACTGTCTTTTCGCTCATGATAATTTTGTACCATCATTATTATATTCATATGTAAGAATTATATTTTCGGGCTGCTTTAACATTTGTTTGTGGTTCTACTTACAGTTTTTTATGTACAGGCTTTGTGCTTCTCCATAGCAACGTGTCACATGTATCCTTGTGCTGCCAGTATGTCATGTCCGGCATTTGGAACGCAGCATCATACTGCTTACACGGTTAACTTCCGGTTTTCTTCATGACTACACTTCCGGTATCGCCATTTTGTCACTTCCGGAATTTGGAGCGCTATTTGATATTATTGCGTTTCCGGCTTCCGGTAGCGTTCGTTTGCATGTTCTGGAGAAGCACACGCTTTGGGGTATGTTTTATCAGGTGTTTTTCATTATGTCATTATTGTCACTTTGATTATGGTATTAACGCACACTATAAGAGGGCAGCAGCAACAGTAAGTTGCAGCTCAGACTAAGGGCCACGTTGGCCCGAAACGCGTCAGCCAGTCACCCCTCTGATCTCTTTTCTTCCATGCACACGTTGTACGTCGTGGCTACTTTATGGCTTTTTTATTCGTATATTTCAATAAATTTGGATTTTAGTTTACTCCTGCTGGTGCTCATCCACTGCTTCTTCCTGAAAATAGAATTGTGCAAAGATTACACAAACCTGTAGATTTTAACTTATTGTTTAATGTGAAACATGTATCTAGTTATTTGGTGTGAATGATGGAAAAGAGTTCAGCAAAAGAAAAGGCAGACTTTATATATATATATATATATATATATATATATATATATATATATATATATTATATATATATATACATTTATATATAATGTATATATTATATCTAAATCAGACAAAAAAAGTCCTATGCGTCCTCAAATTATGGGAAAAAAAATAACTGAAAAACTTGGCTGGACATTAAGGGGAGACATGTATGAAAACGGTCTTGGTCTAAGACTTTCTTTGTTGCCCATAGCAACCAATCAGAGCGCCCATTTCATTTTTTCAGAGCTCTATATGAAATGAAACGGGCGCTCTGATTGGTTGCTATGGGCAACAAAGAAAGTCTTAGACCAAGACAGTTTTCATACATGTGGCCCTAAAGGATTTTTCCTTCCACAAAGATTAGAATTCAACATGTAAACTATTAGACCTTTTTGAGGCCCTTCCCATCTCAATCCCCTTAAGAGACCTTAAATCGCTTCAGATTTTCATACTCAGATTTATCTGGGCATATGGCAGACACCGTATTAGGAAGACAGTGCTCTTAACAAAAAAGATGGAGGGAGGACTCGGGGCACCGGACTTAATAAAGTATTATTGGGCTGCTCAGCTGAGGTGCATCCGGCACGGTCCTCCTTGCACGCCTTTTCTAGATGGGCAGAGACTGAAAAATTGTGGTTGACCCCGATCCGTCCCAACTCATTGCTGTGGGCTACCTTCTCGGTGGCGGTGGGTGGCAATTTATTAGGACCCATCATCCTAACTTGGGACATATGGAAAAGCAAGAATTGTGCAAGAATTTTTAACCTATGTTCGCCCTCACTACGTTTTTATTCAACCCCTCCTTCCCAGGTGGGATGGAAAATCCGGGGCGTTAAAAGGTCGGTTTCGATAACAAAACTTTTAAATTTTGCTGATATAGTAGACCTATCCGCAAGACGTATTTTACCTTTTGAGACCTTGCAATCCAGGTTTTCCTTGCCAACATCTAGTAGGTTTTCATATTTGCAGATTACACAAGGTTTGAATTAATCTGTAAAACTTCCCTTTAATTTAAGGTTTAATTTTGGATATTTATTCTATCGTATCTAATCCCTTCCATGACAATCCGGTAAAACACCCCTACATGTCTAAATGGGAACATTTTGTGCAAAGGGATATTTCTATGGAGGAATGGCGAACCATATGGCAGAGGGCGTCTCACACCTCTCTTTATAATTTGTACAAAGAAAATCCATACAAAATCTTGATGATGTGGTATCACACGCCTGCCCTTATACACAAACTTAACCCAAGATCCCAGAGAGCTGTTGCAGATGTGATATGGGGAAATTTTTTTTCATATTTCTTTTGGGAATGTCCTAGGATTCGGAGGTTCTGGAAGAAGGTCAAACTACTCATCAAGGATGTCACAGGGCTGAAAGCACCTCCAGATTTGCTATTTTTACTTAACTTGACTACAACCCCAGTCAGGAAACAGACGTTAAGAATGGGCCTTCACATCCTTAGCGCTGCTAGGTGTCTGATCTCAGTGTTCTGGAAGCGTCGTGCCCCCCCCCAATGTGTGATGTAATACAACGAACCAAGGATATTAGAAGGATGGAAAATCTTACCGCGTCCTTGAACAAAATATTATAGCTATTTGATAGTATTTGGTATCAGTGAGATACATATTTGATTGTCAGAGGCCTATGAGTTGTAGACTCTATCTCCCCCACCCCCAACCCTCCTGCTGTGTCTTATTACGTGTGGGTCTGGTCTGTAATGAAAAAGTGCAGTTTTTCCGTTTATTGTTGTGGTAAGGTGTTAAACATAGTTTATATAGCTTGCTGCAAAAGAAATGTTGTATGACTTATACCACAGTTATATCAGCTACGGTAATTTTATTGTAAAGTATACTTAAAAACTTCAATAAGAATACAGTTAAACAAAAAAAAAAAAAGAATTCAACATATAGACTTTTTGAAATACATTGCTCTTTTGATTTTACTTTATTCAGCGCATACAGGTTTCTCTGGTTACCTGACCATAACTCTGCTATTTGATTAGAGCGGGGGTTGATGTCACCATGGTCAGGGAGCTCACCTAGAGCAGGCTCATTGTCTGTTGTTTAAAGATAAGCAATTGTTTTCACTCCTCAGAGCACTTATAATCTAAGTTTACTGAAGATAACATCTCCTTCACTTGTCAGTGTCAGGGCTCAGCTAGTTATCGAGAAGCTTAATATGCTAATCACTGTCATAGAACCACCCAAAGCCTGACAGAGGCAAAGTGTAAGAAAATCTGGCTGTGAATTTAAAACTGAAGGGTGAGAAAACACTTTCAAGGATATGTCCACACAGCAGAGGGTTTCAGATGTTTTTTTGTCAACCATCCCTAGAGACATCAATAGAAAAGCCGAGCTGTAGTCTACACAGATTGGATTTTCTTATGGCCGGATTTCACATTCAAACACCGTAAAAAAAAAATGGAAAATGCACATTCTTCCACCTGGTTTTAGGACAGAACATGTATTTTTCAATGTTTAGGGGAACTGTTGAATTTGCAGACTGAGGGCAGAAACCGTCCCCCTAAAATGTTCAAAAGACAGTAAAATACCAGTCGAATTCTTTCATCAGAATCCAACTGGTATTTTGTTTTGTTAGTGCTGTGTAGACAAATCAGATAACAGTATGGTCTGGTATGCAGGTTTCCATAGAAACCTGTATGCACTCAGAACACATAAAATGTCTCATATCTCATAACTAAAGTAAAATATATTGACCAATTTCATTTAGAAAAAGTCTTTATTTAACGTCCCGTCATGTTGAGAGCTAATTCTTTTGAGTGAGAAAACTCCTTTAGTGAACAGCTCAGTCTTTCAGTTTTTGCAATCACCGATTCCAGTGGGGGCAGAGTCCTCTCTCCCTCTGTACCAGTTGTTAGTTAGCATTGCCATTGTACTTTGCTTTTAACAAAGTACAATGGAGCATCTTAGTTATGAAGAGAGGTTAGTAAAATTGAACTTATTTAGTCTTGAGAAAAGACGGCTCTGGGTGGACATGATTAATTTATATAAATATATAAATGGTCCCTACAGAAGGTATGGGGAAAAATGATTTCATGTAAAGCCCCTCAAAAGACAAGGGGACATTCCCTTCAGCTAGAGAAAAAAGGATTCAATCTCCAGAGGAGAAAAGTGTTCTTCACTGTAAGAATTGTAAATCTGTGGAATAGCCGCCTGATGAGCTGGGCACACCAGGAACAGTTGGGCGTTTTAAGAAAGGCTGAGATAACTACCTGAAATGAAAGAATATTAATGCGTACACAGCTATGTAAAATTCTGGATCCTGGCTGGTGGCGGCTCTGGGGTCAGAGATCGGGTCTCCCCTAGAGCAGATTGGTTCTTGCCTTGTGAGTTTCAGGGCATTAACCAGTGGGGAGGTTGGGCTTGAACTCCTTGTCTCCCTCCCTTCACCCACATTTTACCCACCCTTATTTGAACTTGATGGACAGGTGTCTTTTTTCAACCCTACTATGTACTGTAACAATGTAACCCCCTTTAAATGTAAGCACCCTGGAATTAATGGCACTTTAAAATAAATAAAAAAAAATGTCAACAGGTTTCAAATAAAACTAATACATTCCCTTAAATCCAGCTATGGTAGGTTAAAGAAATGCAGGGGAGCTGCAGATTGCCCCTCTCCATGCTTCTATGTTCCTTATGACATCATGAAAAGACAAGAAATACCAGAAATCCACTAAGGGGTAACTCTTCCTTTAAAAGAATGCTACTTTGATGTTAGAGACATAGCTACATGTTAGCTAGGGTTGAAAGAAGACAAATGTCCAAGTTCAACCAAGGAAGGGAAAGATGTTGATGAAGGGAGAGGGAATTTTTAAGCTTTGTTTATTCTATTCCTGATTCCAAGATTGCCATCAGACTGGATACAGATGTTTTATATGGCTACATAAGAATATTATTTAGTAGTAAGTGGTTATCTAAGCCTTTCTTGAAACCCTCACCTGTTTCTGCTGTGGCCAACTCCTCGGGCAGGCTATTCCACGGATTTACCCTTCACATGGTGAAGAAGGCTATTATTCTCTGCAGAATTAATTTTTTTTTTCCAAAAGAATTGAGTGCACCTTGTTTTACATGAAATAGTTTTTCCTCATACTTTTTGTAGGGGCCATTTATATGCAGTGGGAAAAAGTATTTAGTCAGCAACCAATTGTGCAAGTTCTCCCACTTAAATAGATGAAAGAGGCCTGTAATTGACATCATAGGTAGAACTCAACTATGAGAGACAAAATGAGAAAAATCCAGAAAATCACATTGTTTGATTTAGAACGAATTTATTTTCAAATTATGGTGAAAAATAAGTATTTGGTCAATTTCAAAAGTTCATCTCAATACTTTGTTTATATATCCTTTGTTGGAATGACAGAGGTCAAACATTCCAAAATGCTCTCTACAAAATTCATACGGCACCGGGCATGTACTGGCTTAAGCAGGGGGGACACGTCTGGCACTGCAGAAAAACTGAATCCTAGCGGCATAGTGTGTTACTGATGGTAGCCTTTGTTACGTTGGTCCCAGCTCTCTGCTGGTCATTCACTAGGTTCCCCCATGAGGTTCTGTGATTTTTGCTCACCATTATTGTGACCATTTTGACCCCAGGGGATGAGATCTTGTGTGTAGCCCCACATCAAGGGAGATTATCAGTTGTCATATATCTTCCATTTCCTAATTATTGCTCCCCCAGTTTATTTCTTCACACCAAGCTTTCTTGCCTATTGCAGAAATTTAGGGCTTTCCCCAAACCCTTTGGGCAGGGCTACAGTTTTGTTTCTGGTGTCCTTCGACAGCTCTTTGGTCTTCACCATACTGGAGTTTGGATTGTAACTGTTTGAGGTTGTGTCAAATGGAAATTAGAAGGAGCCCTATTTCATTTTTGGCAATGGGGAGCAGCGAGGTTCTGGTTCGACAAGATTAGGCAATGGTAAACAGCGAGGTTCCGGTTCAGCAAGATTAGGTGGCAGCAAGAACATACCAATAGGCAACATCGAAGTTCAGGAAAACAGGACTTAGTACGTTTGGTGGTAATACAGGTGGAGGCATTTAAAAAATAAAGAACTGGAGGGCTACAAGGATGAGGAGTAAGAGGTGTATGCAGTGCACATCAAGGGGCATACAGGGTTTATATTTCAAAATAAACTGGCCGTAAGACTTGTAAATCTAGCTTTAAACACATAAATACATTTG
>JAODAL010035522.1:0-42846 GCA_025379985.1 Phyllomedusa bahiana | reverse complement strand
ACCCATCTAACAAGGAGATACAGCCAAACCCAGGCATCCTGAACGAGACATGGAATGCTTACATGGTCCACAGAAAACACCATCACAAGCTAAAAACAAAAGCAAAAAAGAAACAGCCCACAATGCCACCCATAGGGCTCATCCCCACGGCAAAGGACAAATACCAGTCAGTTTATCTGACCGGTATTTGTCCTGTTTTAGTGCCGTCCCCACCTATGCCGTTTGACGGCTTTTCTCCGCAGTTAGCGGAGAAAAGCCCTCCCCCGTCACATTGCGATTTTCATAAACCGTCCGAAAACCGGACGGAAGAATGAACATGTTTAATGTTTTTCAGGCGGCCAGCGGTTTGAAAAACCGCCGGGCGGAAAAGCCGTGCAGTGGGCACTGCTGCACAGGTTTTCCATAGCGGCCCGGTGATTTAGTTTGCGGATGGTTTTTCAGACAGACTGTAAAACCGCAAACCATCTGAAAAACCGTCCGCAAACCGGTGCAGTCGGGACATGCCCATAGCCTTATCCACAGAAACAAAGGACATAGATTTGGATACATATGGGTGCAGGGTACCTCATCAGGAATGTTTCATAAAGTATCCTGATTCTAGAGTAGCTTTCAAGCATATACCAAAGAAGAAGAAAGAAAATCCAGAAGAGGCAATGGTATCAAATGTGGTTTATTCGATATGGAAGTGTATTGGATAACTGCATACTGTGTAGCCATGTGAAAAAAGAAATAATGTTTCATTATGAACTGCAACAAAAGTAATATGTTACCAGTACTTTGTGCTTGTCCAGTAGCATTCTGGAGTATTGTGTGGTTCTGCTCACTGATGCTTTTTCCATATACACCCATTTGTTTTGTCTCACCTTTTTGTCTCGACATGTATGATCGACGGGCTTTTCGCCTTTTTTTTTTGGCGTAGCCTGCGCCTCCTGGCCCGAATCCCCCTGTTGGATGCAGGGATGCGGTGTTAGGCACAGCGTTCGCCGCTTTCAGCTGCGCCCCGCATGAAGGGGCGGGCAATGGGCGCCGTGTGGGCGTGCTGTAGGCGTTCCGGGACGGGACACGGTGCGCTCGAAAACTCCGAGGCATGTACGATCGCGAGTCGGCAAAGTGCGGCGCATTGCAGCGCTCGGCAGCTCCGACAGGCAAACCTAGTTTATTTTGGTCTAAATGCTCCGGCGGAGGCGAAGTGAAGCGAGAACGTAACATGAGAGGAAACATATAGAAGATCGCAACAGAAATCTCGGCGCTCAGCTCCATGCGGCATGGAGTATGATTCCGCAAAAATCGCCTTTATAAAGGCAGAAAACATTCTCAGAAAAAGAGCTCAAACCTCAAAACTAAAAAATTATTTTAAAAAAATCACTTTTGAAAAATCTCGAACGGTGCAATATCAAGAATTAGGATATTGGAAATTGCCGGGAAATACAGTAATTCAAATTCTGAAAGCTATTCTCATTGGTCAGCAGAAACCGGCCAATCAGAATAGGAGCGACAATGAACCATTAAAACCTATGGAGAACTATTGACCAATCAGAATCAAAGGCGGAACAGTTCAAAATACAGTAAAAATGTAGAAAAGAGCTGATTGGCTGAGCTTGCGGGGGCTTGGCTATCTCGGCCAATCAGAATAGGAGTGACAGGGACCCATTATAGCCTATGGAGAAGTTTGAACCAATCAAAATTAAAGGCTGGACAGTTCAAAATACAGTAAAAATGCTGAAAAGAGCTGATTGGTTGAGCTAACGGGGGCTTGGCTATCCCAGCCAATCAGAGCGCGAGCTACTTCTCCCATTGTAGTCTATGGAGAGATGGGCGCAATGCAATCTCAGCTCTCAGCGCCGTGCGGCATGGAGTATGAATAAAAAAATCATTTTTATTAGTTGTAAAATATTCTCTGAAAAAGAGCTCAAACATTCTATAAACATAAATCAATTAAATCCAGAACAACGCGTTTGTCGCCGAGACCGGTGCTACATCGGGAATTGCAATAGAGAGAATTGCCGGAAAATACAGTAATTCAAATTCTGTACTGTAAGCTATTCTCATTGGTCGGCATAAACCAGCCAATCAGAATAGAGCGACAAAGACCCATTATAAGCTATGGAGGAGAATTGACCAATCAGAATAGGAGTGACAAAGACCCATTATAAGCTATGGAGTAGAATTGACCAATCAGAATAGGAGCGACAAAGACCCATTATATACTATGGAGAAGTTTTGACCAATCAAAATCAAAGGCGGGACAGTTCAAAAGACAGTAAAAATACAGAAAAGAGCTGATTGGTTGAACTAGCAGGGGCTTGGCAATCTTGGCCAATCAGAGCGCGAGCTACTTCTCCCATTGTAGTCTATGGAGAGATCGGCGCAATGCAATCTCGGCGCTCAGCGCCGTGCGGCATGGAGTATGAAAAAAAAAAAAAATGTTATTAAGTGTAAATCATTATCAGATAAAGCGCTAAAACCTTCTCTAAAAAAAAATCTGTTAAATCCCTAACAACGCGTTTGTCGCCGAGACCGGCGCTACATAAGGAATTGCAGTAGAGAGAATTGCCGGGAAATACAGTAATTCAAATTGTTTAAGCTATTCTGATTGGTCGGCAAAAACCAGCCAATCAGAATAGGATCGACAGTGGCCCATTCTAACCTATGGAGGAGAATTGACCAATCAGAATAGGAGCGACAGGGACCCATTCTAACCTATGGAGAAATATTGACCAATCATATTCAAAGGCGGGACAGTTCAAAATACAGTAAAAAGGCAGAAAAGAGCTGATTGGTTGAAGCAGCGGGGGCTCGTCAGCATTAGCCAATCAGAGCGCGAGCTACTTTCTCATAGAGTTCTATGGGGAAAAGAAATTCAGAGCGAGCTCTGTGATTGGCTAAGTTAAAAGAGGCGCGTTTATTTGGACCAATGGGAGATCGAGAGAACCTCCTATGGGTTTAATAATGAAATCTGAAATAAAAATGTACATGGCAGAAATCAAATGATAGACTACAGAAGTTGTCCGCTATGTGTATTAAAATGAATAATAATATGGGGGTAAAGAAAAAAAAAAATATTAAATCAATTAATAATCCTGTTTATTTCTTTATTTTCGTTACACCAATACTATTGATCCTTGGCTAACGAAAATAAAGAAATAAACCTGATTTTATTGAATTAATATTTTTATTAAATTTTTTTTTTATTATAAAAATGATTGATCAAAACTTCTCCAGAGGATATAATGGGTCTTTGTCGCTCCTATTCTGATTGGCTGGTTTATGCCGACCAATCAGAATAGCGTACCGAATTTGAATTACTGTATTTCCCGGCAATTCTTTCTATTGCAATTCCCGATGTAGCGCCGGTTCCGGCGACAAACGCGTTGTTCGGGATAGAATTGATTTATGTTTATAGAATGTTTGAGCTCTTTTTCAGAGAATATTTTACAACTAATAAAAATGTTTTTTTTATTCATACTCCATGCCGCACGGCGCTGAGAGCCGAGATTGCATTGCGCCGATCTCTCCATAGACTACAATGGGAGAAGTAGCTCGTGCTCTGATTGGCTGGGATAGCCAAGCCCCCGCTAGCTCAACCAATCAGCTCTTTTCTGCATTTTTACTGTATTTTGAACTGTCCCCGCTTTGATTCTGATTGGTCAATACATCTCCATAGGTTTTATGGGATTCACTGTCGCTCCTTTTCTGATTGGCCGGTTTCTGCCGACCAATGAGAACAGCTTTCTAGGTTTGAATATACTGTAATTTTCCCGGCAATTTCCAATATCCTAATTCTTGAATTAGGATATTGGAAAGTGATTTTGTTTTATGTATTTTTTATTTTTGAGGTTTGAGCTCTTTTTCTGAGAAGGTTGAATGCCTTTATAAAGGCGATTTTTGATTCATACTCCGCACCGACATGTGGAATGATTTCTCTCTGTTTTCCAGCCTGTCTCACATCAGAACAGATTTTCGGCGCAGTCCCTTCTGCGCCTAAGTCCCGCACTTCACCCATGTCCCCGCACTGTGCCCCACACACTGGCGAGGCGCAGGGAACTTTTCCCCGCATGTATGAGTGCACTACCTTCGGGCGGCGAATCATAGGCGCAGCGCCGCACTGCGCCTAAGTCCCGCACTGCGCCTCAAACACTGGCGAGGCGCGGCGGACTTTACATAGGATGTATGAGCACTCCCCGGCGCCGACATAAATCAGGCGCATATTTCGCCGGAAAACCGGCGGAAAGGTGCGCCCCGACATGGCGAGATTCATACATGTCGCCCTATGTGTTTACATATGTTATGTGGTTATCAGCCTGCATCAAGGGCACACCCTTTGTTCATTGTGCCAGGAGACCATATGGGGGACATATATGAAAACTGTCTTGGTCTAAGACTTTTCTTGTTGCCCATAGCAACCAATTAGAACGCCCCTCTCATTTTTTTCAGAGCACTATATGAAATGAAAGGGGAACTCTGATTGGTTGCTATGGGCAACAAAGAAAGTCATAGGCCAAGACAGTTTTCATACATGTGGCCCTATGTGTCCACATTTGTGTGATGTGTTTCTGGCTGGTTTGGTGGAGAGTTCCGGACTGTACTACGAGTTCTAATCCTAGGCCAGTTGAGTAATTAGCACTATAAGGCTATAAGCACACAGCAATTGTAAAATAACTTTGGATTCTGTTATAGAATCTGTTAAAGATAGTATTTTACAATTGTTTTTCGTTTTTACAGTTTCTTTGCTCAAATTTTGCGGTTGTTTTTCGGATTTTGGCCGGCCCATTAACATTGAACTGTACTATAATCCACTGTTTTCAAGTGAAATATGATGAATTATAGAACATGTTCTAAGTTTTTGAAACTCATTCATGGTGTCCTTCCGAAGTTGTAAATGCATAGGCCTTTGACCTACAGATTAACGTGTCCGTGAGACTTCCCTTGTTTTAATATGCAATCAGTTATATAAAACACACGGTGTTAGATATAATCAATTTTCATTACTTTAATAACTTCAAACTTTTCTTCATAGTTTACATCATGTGATTTGCTCAATATAAACCCATAAATTCCAATACAATGTATCAACATGAACCATAAAAACCTGTGTTCTTTCTGCTAATGAGTCTAGCCTTCTATTTCACTTTTCCCATGTCACGTGCCATTGCACACAATCCCTGCGCAATGTTTATATATTCTATTGGAATTTATGGATGTGTATTTTGCAAATTGCAACGTGTAGACTATGAAGAAAAGTTTGAAGCTGTTAAAGTAAACAAGATTGATCATATCTAACATTATGTCCTTCTTTTAACACCATTCTTGTTAAGTGTTTTTTTAACAGTTAAAACAGAAACAGAGGTTTTACAGGTTTTAGAGTCTTCTGTAAATGTTTTGCTGTTATCCTCAGGTTCCTTTTCACTGCTATTAGGATTGCCTTTATGCTCTTGGAGTGATCTAAACAGGATACCTTGGCCTTTAGAAATTTTTTCATAGTCTTTTTTTTAGTTTTTTTTCTCTCTATGAAACACCTTCTGAGATCTTCTAAAAGTTATTTACATGAACACATGGTTCCCACTAACTACTCTTTCTTGAGAACCATTGTGTCAGTAATCAGACTTTGTATGCCTTTATTTATTGGCATTTTCAAAGTCATCCTTTTTGCCTTCTCAAAGGAGAGTTGCTACTGCACTGCTGAACTGCTTTGGATCAAAGGGTTAAAAGCTAAGTAGCCTAAGCGAGTATTCTGGCTTTGCGAGTGTGTTTTTTTTTCTCTCAAGTGTCGTTTTGCTTAAGTGTGGGACTTAATATTGGGGAACTTTAGATTTGGGGCTTTTAGAAAGGGAAGTATCATACAGATTTTTCATATTTGTATCTGTATTTCTTTTTTTTTGGTAACATCCCCATGAGTTCCATGTTTAACAATGCTGTCCAGTGCACAACCTGTGCAATGTATGCCATCCTTGAGCAACAGTTCGAGGGGCCATACTGCTGTGCAAGATGTGTGCACACTGCACATTTAGAAGTCTGTATCCTGGATCCATTGCCAACTTGGAAGTGAGTTTGCTGCTCACTGAGCAATCACTCGCAGGTGTAGATGCTGGGGAGGATGGTAGCATGGAAGTGCAGGAACATGAGGGCAGCTAGTGGGTAACAGTTAGAAAGAAGGGTAGAAGGAAGAGTGTTAGGGAGGTTTAGTCCTGAAATGGCACACCCCAACAAATTTGCAAAATTGGCAGATGAGGGGGATGTCGGCTCAGAAATGGCATTGCTGCAGCAAGACACTACCCCTGTCGGCTCCAGTACGATTGGGACTAGGAGTGCAGGTCAGACTGACAGGTTTGCTATTAGTTGGGGACCCCATTATAAGGGGCACGGGACAGGGCATCTGCCGCAAAGACCGGGATCGTCAGGCAGTATTGTTGTGTCCCTGGGGCCCGGGTTCGCCATATCGCGGATCGGGTGACAGATTGCTGGGTGGGGCTGGTTGAAAATCCAAAGCTGTCATGGTCCACCATTGGCACCAATGACAAAGTTAGGGGTTTAGGTGGAGTGTCCTTAAAAATGATTTCAGGGCTTAGGCAAAAGGCTCAAGGCAAGGACCTCCAAAAGGTAATATTTTCAGAAATATTACCTGTTCCACGGGCCACACAGAGAGGCAGAGGAGATTAGAGAGGTGAATAAGTGGCTCAAAAATTGGTGTAGGAAAGAGGGATTTGGATTTTTGGAGAACTGGGCTCACTTCTGTCTTGGCTATAGACTCTATACTAGGAATGGGCTTCACCTAAATGGGGAGGGTGCAGCTGTATTGGGGGACAAAATGGCTCGGAGCTGGAGGAAGATTTTAACTAGGGACTGGGGGGAGGGAAACTACACATATAACAACAGAAAGCCGCAGAGGGAGGTAACGAGGGAAGTGACAAATGCATTAGATATAGAACAGGCATTTCATGTCCCCTACCACACTCAGAACAGTGGAAAGATAGAGCAATTAAATGGAAGTTTAAAACTTATAATACAGAAAGCTACAGAAGAATCAGGGTAGCCATGGCCAGAGTGCCTGCCACTAGCCTTGTTCTCAGTCCGCTGCGTGCACTCTATTTCACACAGGTTTTACAAACGCAACACAGCAGTATGACAGGATATGTATAGGCCCTGTGTAAACATCTCAAAGTACATAAACAAGTCTTTAATTCCATTCCATATCCAAGCAGCGACCTGAACAGTCACAACTTTGAGCCAGGTGACTGGGTGGTCTTCAAATCACATGTAAGAAGGAGCCTCAAATCTTGTTATGACGGCCCCTCCCAAATCCTGATGACAGCAGAAACTTGGTGAGGCCAGAGGTAAAGAACAACTGGGTCCATGCCAGCCACTGCAAAAAGGTAATTCCCCAATGAATAAAAGAGGGTTAAGAACACTATCTACCTCTTCCTGATGACCAATATGAGAGTGCTCGATCTGATGACTGTTCCATTGGACAATAAGTTACTCCAGCATCATACATTCTTATATGACTCTCTTGTGGAACATACTTCCACAGGCTACAGTGACTGTTGGATATGTACTCATACTCCAGTGAGTGCCAGGAAATGGTCAACGGAAGATGTTCTGCTGAGATTAGTTTATTTGCCACTTTTTCTGTCTGGTAATTAGTGACAACTGATTGTAACTTATGATGTGCAACACATGATCTTTGATTTGTGACATATGAAGTCATTGTTAGTGTAAAAATACCCTATATAAACTGGACACACTAATCATAAAGAAAGAATGCATGCTCATAGAGACAACTGCTGCGTCAATAAGTACACTTCTCAGAGTACTCTTAGCTCATATTTGTTCTTCTTTCCTAATTTGGCAACCCAATCATATCTGAACTCACATTTTGCGATAACACCTGTGTGGATTGCATGGGTTGTTGCCAAAATCTGGTGAGAATTAAGGGGGACATGTATAAAGATCGGCGTGTCGAAGCGCCTGTTTTCACGTTTTTTTCCGTGAAAACTGCATCTGATGTATGTCGACGCCGAAGTGCGCTCATACATGCGGGGCAAACTTCGACGCCTCCGACAGACAGACCACATTGTAATTGGTCTGCCTGTTGGAGCTTTAATGCGCCTCACTTTGCCGACCCGCATTCATACATGCGTCGATGTTTTCGAATGTCGAACGCCCACAGCATGCCCCTTTATGTTAGGCGCATTAGAAATTGGGGAGGTGCGTTTGAGAGCAGACCCGGCACAGAGAGGCGCATTACATGCCAGAAAACCGGCGAAAACGCTGATCATACATGTCCCCCTTAATGTCAATAGCACCTTTAGAAATATATTTACTTAGAAAATTGGTGACGTGTTCAATACTTATTTCACCAGCTGTATATCGAATAACAATTATACCACATTTTATTAAGTAACTAATGCAGAAATTTTGGTAATTCCAAAGTGTTCACTTACTTTTTCATGCAACTTTATATATTTGTTTTCATTGGCCACTGGCAAAGCCACTGTTGTGGAGGTATTTAACCTGAACCAGGTGCTGCATGTGAAATGTAGCCTAATACAGTTGCCACCAATCCCCGAAGGAGCCTGGAAATATCTGCACAGTCAGTCCTGGAGACCTGTTATTCGATATACAGCTGGTGAAATAAGTATTGAACACGTCACCAATTTTCTAAGTAGCTCCAGGGCTGTCTGTATAGCAAGCCTGCAGTCAGGACACACTGTGTGCTGTTCTGACTGCAGACTGTGTCATACTGACACAGAAAGTTATGTATTAGCATATTCATTTATGCGAATACATTTTTAAGTTAAAAAAAATTGTATCCTTCATGGAATAAAAAAAATACAAAGTGTAGAAAAAATAAATAAAATAAATAATAATATAAAAAATAAATATTTAATAATAATTATTGTGTCTACATTACACAAACCCCCCAAAAATTATTTATACTAGGTATCCACACAACCATAATAACCTGTAGAATTAATTTAACGTTTATTTGGTGTGAAATGTGAAAGATGTAAAAAATAAAAATAAAAATTCTACAGTAATTTACAGTATGTGCAAACTCAAACTATGCCCTCAAAAAGTACAATTTCTCCCACATAAAACAAGTCTTGCTCGTCATTAAGGCCTACATACATACATACCCCATTTAGTCAAATACAAAATTACAATGGATAGTAATCTGAAAATCACTTTTTTGATATGTAGTACATTGTAAAAGAGTTGAAAACAAAGAAACACATTCACAGAGACTGGCGAGTAATTTAAAACCAATTGACTAGGTCATTCTCCTTAAAAAAGACTGAATGGTTTCCTAGGCTGTGGGCCAATGTTTTATATTCCTTTAGTATCACAGTGAATGATTTTGGAGGTTGGATTGCACTTTCTGTACTTGTGCTCTGAGCATTGTATGCTTCAAAAATGCTCTCTCTGACTACCGGTATGCTGTGATAATGCCAAGAAAAGTTCATATGCCTCATGAATTGCCTAGTAAATACTACAGAGTAGGAAAATGTTAATAAAATTATGTCCAAGGAGAGAAACTACAATTAGCTACTACTCATTTGGAAAGTACTGAAAACATATAGAATATGAGTATACTCTAAATAAAACATATCCAATGTGCACTTACCCCTTTTTTCAGAATGAGGTCCCTGCTAACCAACTGACCTCCATCTTTTCTAACCTATAATGATCAGTTTGTGGACAGTCCAAGCTTTCCTCATTCACAAATATATGCCCTAAGAGAGTATTTGGACAGAGATTATATCATATCCACCTCTGGGACCTATCTCCAGAACAGGTGAACAGGTATCCTCCCAACCCCCAACCCTGACCACTACAAATGTAGAGGTGGCCAAGTATGTTTTCCCTATTCATTTCCATAGGAGTTCCAGATATAGCTGGGTACATTTGCTTGGATTAACCTCTATGGTTTTTGGAGGATTATACGGCTACCACTGGATTCACAGTGGCCATAGCACAGAACAGGGTTCTGGGAATCCCCTTTCTTGGAATAAGTGTAGGTCCTAGAGGTAAGCCAACCCTTTAACACAGAAGACAAACCACGGAACAGACGAATGTCCGAACGATGAGAACCGACACTCCTGGAGGTTAAAATCCAAATTTATTTTATGCCTTGTGCATTATAAAGCTAAAAGCTTTATAATGCACAAGGCATACAATAGTTTATTACCGGTGGTTCTTCGGTCTGGACCGTGCATTCATACATCCCACTATTGTTGGATGTGATCGTATCACACCAGATTGTTTTTTTTGTCTTTTAAAACATTATTAGCATATCATGTGGGTATGCCATAAATGCGTGAAATCGCAAAAACCCTTTAAGTCTTTTCTTTTAGAAATGCAGTTGTAGACATACACAGTGTGACATAAAGTCTATTGGTTCTCCACCATCTGTTACATCTCTTAATAAAAAGCTTGTATCAGTGAGGCATCAGTGAAGGCCATACAATTGCTATGGCATAAGCACTCTGGATAAAAGAAGGGTTCTATAAGCTAAACCACCACTGCCTTAAAGGGAACCTGTCACATAGGTTGTGCCCCCTTGCTGAGGGCAGCACAAGCTAGTGTCAGACCTGCTGTTCCCAGCACTGTGCCCCTTATTCTGTAAGATGCAGCAGTTTTAGAGCATTTACCCCTTAAATCTTATTCATGAGCAGGTGTTAGCTCCACCCACCAAAGGCTAGCTCCGCCCACTGACAAGTTATTCACATGTTTCTACCTATTCAAAGTAATAGGTTTGTCAGTTGAGGTGGGCAGGGCTAGCCTCCGATTGGCCGGGTTTGAAAAAAACTGACACTCTGAAGGACTCTTCAAATGACTCTTCTGGCTGAAAACTGCAGATTTGAGCATTAAATACATAAAAACTACAGCATCTTACAGAATAAGGTACACAGCACTGGAAACAGCATGCCTGACACTACCTTGTTCTGTCCTCAGCCAGGACAGGTTCTCTTTAATGACTAATTTCATGTACTTATAAAGGAAGGAATCAACACAAGTGTTTCTTTCCTGAGACACCTCAATCTTTAATAGATATTTGACATTTGTAGTATCTTCCACTAAAATAAAGTTTGTGGCCAATAAAAGCTGCTTTCACTGTCCCACTAAATTGCCCTAAGGCCGTGTTCACACGGCTTATTCCCGACGGATTTGTGAGCCGTATTGAGCTCACAAATCTGCCGTGAATAAGGGGCGGGGGCGGGGCCAGAGCGCGGCGGGGGCGCCGCTCCCCGCCCCATAGACAATGCATTGTTTACAGCGCGTATGCGCCATAAATAATGTGCATGTCAGTTTCTCCCCCCGGCGGATTCGCCGAGCGGAGAGAAGCGACGGAATCCACTGTTCTCTATGAGAGCAGTGGATTACCGTAATGACAGGGACGGATTGGCGCCATACTGCAGCGCAAATCCGGCGCGGAGTACGGCGCCAATCCGTGCCCAAATAAGCCGTGTGAACATGGCCTAAAAGCCCTTCATGTTCTACCTCCTAGCTGTCCAATCTGTGACTGCCTTTTAAAGTACTCCCATACTTAAAGGGGTTCTCCACTTTATACTGTTTTTATTTATTATGTTTGTTATAGGAAACCATATATTTTTTAATATACGTGTAATCAAAAATTTTGCTCCTGTCCCTCTTTTATACCATTGCAGAAGGCCTTATCTTAAAAAATAGTAACGCCCACATTGCTGAACTGTTATCTTAGACACACGTCTAGTAGCCCTCAGGTTTATTCTGGTAGTGAGCTGCTCCAGTGTGGCGTGTCATAGCCAACATTCAATAATCCCAATACACCATTGGGAATAATCAAGAGAAAAAAGAGTGACCACTGACTATACTATTAACTATTTTGCAAACTTAAACTCTTTTAAATTCTCTATCTTCTAAACCTCTAAAACTTAACTTTTATTGTTATGTTTCACCAACTCCCTGGCATCATCAGGGGATAGAGGTCCACCAGATGACGCTAGGGAGCTGGTGAAACATGTCAGGGAGGTCAGGCACGGCATTTTAAATTTTTGACTCAATACCCTCTTCATTAACTTGCTTCAGAGGGTTATCATTTGAGCCCTGAATAATTTGCACTGCCCATTACAATAGGGACCATTGGCCCAGTTAGATGTTCTGATATGTTTCTATATAGTTAGCAAATCACTTTTGATATAGGGTTTCCCTTGCTGTTGCTATAAGTGGTGGTCCACTGTTTATAGGGAAGCAGTTTACCCTTTAATTGTACATCTACTGGGGCATAGGTATAGTTTGTTATATTAGGCTGTTAGCTACAATTAATGAGCTTATGAGTCAGGTTTTTAAAGTAGTGATTGTAGAGGTGTAATTATAGAGTATAAGAATAAAAGTTAAGTTTTAGTGATTTAGAAGATAGATAATTTAAAAGAGTTTAAGTTTGCCTATGGCAAAATAGTTAATAGTATAGCTAACATTCATCTCTCATATTAATGACACATGTGACATCTTTTTTGTCCGCTCACGATAGACTTTTACCACAGCAGCACGTCAACATATCACAAATCGCGCAGTTTCAGAAATACTGCCACCTTGGGCCCAAATGCCCAAGCAACTCTGATATTTCATCCCTATTACACATGACAGCAACAAGCGATATGTGTGCAGGCAGCCTGTCACACACCTTAAATACCCTCCAAGCCAGCTCACCACACATGAATTCTTTTAGGGGTCATTATAATGTGACTCGACAGTATAGCTTCATATAATCAGTTGGGGTGAGAACTGTATCACTGTAATATACAAACACAGTGTAAAAAGAAGTTTCCAAGGCAATAAAAGAAATGAGGTTGCTTGCTCTATCAGACGTTCCTTCTCTGATCCAAGTCCTCCTTCGTGCTTACCTGCTCATATGATTGCCGAAGATAATTGTAGGACATTTAGGGTGAGGTACTTTGTACATATAATGGGCCTCATTCATGAAAACTGTAAGGCTGCCCTTGTTGCCCATACCAACCAATCAGATCTCAGCTTACATTTCTTTTACTACTCTGGAAAAATGAAAGCTGAGCCCTGATTGGTTACCATGGGCAACAAGGACAGTCTTACGTTAAAGGTATGTTCACTCCGCGGATTAAGCCGCAACACACCGAGTGTTATAGAAGTACGCGCTCTCTATGAGAGCTATGAATTACCGGCTGTATTGCAGCACAATTATGCCCCAAAATACGGTTTAAAAGACGCCGTGTGAACATACCCTTAGACAGACAATTTTCATAAATGTGTCCCAATGTGTTTTATAAGGTTTATGCATATTTTCCCTCCTGAATTATGCAGGTGTTTTCTTTGTTTCCCAATGATGATGCACCTGGTGCTGCAATAAATTATTCACTTTGCAGTATGTTCATCTTCTAAACACTCATGTGACATATGCCGCTTGGCCATAAGCCTTTGAAATGTATTAAGATAATTGCCGTTATAACTGTGTCAGGGCTGTATAGTGTATGTTATGTATGGATTTTTAATGAAATGGTATAAACAATTCTGCAACCAATTTCTACTCATTTCTACAAAGCATCTAAAATCTAAAATGAGGCATGTCTCCTTCACGTGTTCCTCCTCTCAAGTCTAAAGTATAATAAGAGTAGAGAAACTGCAGGATTAAACTGTGAAAGGTTAATTTGTTGTAGACTGCAACCATGAAGACACTTAGATCTGCATAGAAGTTATATACAGAAAATGAAAGGATTATTTGCATTTAAAGGCAACCGTCACATAGGTTATGCTGCCCTTGCTGAGGAGAGTACAAGCTTGTGGCAGACAGGCAGTTTCCAGCAGGAGTTTCAGAGGATTTTCTGCTGAAATCTGGCTATTTGCAGTCTGTTCTACCAGCTTATTCATGAGCAGGTGCTAGTCCCTCCCACTTGTGGATAGCCCCGCCCACCCATGACTGATTCTACCTATAAAAGCATGTTCACACGGCTTATCACGATGGGCCGTTATTTCCGTCCGTAATCTGACGCGCCGGAGAGTGGCGCCAATACGGGCCCGAAAATGGCCTATTCATTTACGGTAATTCCCAGTCTCATAGAGAACTATGATTACGTCTCCTCTCCCCGCCCGCGGGGAGAAATGACATGTGAGATTCTAGCCGCATAATACGCCGCTAGCAATTCAATCAATGGGCCAGCGAAGTGCCGCCCCTGCTCGTCCCCCGCTCTCGGCCCGTACGAGTCACACGGCGTATTGCGGGGCGTAATTACGCCCTGGCAAATACAGCCGTGTGAACAAGCCTAATTGTAAAATCCGTAGAAACCTATCAATAACTGTCAGGTGGGAGGGACTAGCTGTGGGTGGGCGGGGCTAAAATCTGCTCATGAAAAAGCAGAACAGGCTGCAAACTGTCAAATTTGAGCAGTTAAAACAACAGCATCTTACAGCGCTGGAAACAGCACATCTGTCACTAGCTTGTGCTGCCCTCAGCAAGGAGGGCATAACCTAGGTGACAGGTTCCTTTTAAGACTTTGCAAAGTTGTATTTATTTCGTTTTGCTGGCAGAAACATATGCATCCTTTATATAAGGGTATGATCACACAGTGCTTAGTGGCACGCACCGTAAACACCGTGCTTTGTGTTTTAAAATCATAGGCTTGCAGATTTCTGCCTCGCATACATTTGTATTTCGCGGTGTGTTATATGCCTGAAAGAAGTGACATGTCACTTCTTTTTACGGGCATACGTTTGCCCCCGCAAAATACTTTGAAAAAATCGTTGTCATGTAATAAATTAATTTTTTAGGAATTTTTTTTTACATTTGCAGGCGTTTTCGGGCACATTGCCCCGTAAATATGCCCTTGTGAATATACCCTAACCTTCCATCTACCTGTTGCTCTCTTGCTGTTGTAGAACTACAATATTCAGAATGTTTTGAAATTCCGACAGGGCACTGCCCAACGGACATCTAGGGAAAACATCTCTTTTTTGGGCCAAATCCCAAAAATTCAAAGAGAGCCCTTTTAGCGAACCCATGTCCCTGGTAGGTGATCTGATGTAAAGTATAGAAAAATAAAGAGCCATTGGCTCCTTGCTCCGCCTTCTAGTCTTTAGGCAGCTGTATAGTCAGTGGCCCAATTTAGGAGGTGTGATGTTCTCGCATCTGGCTATCTGCGCCAGGTGTCTGACAGTGCAGGCAAGTAGACATTCTAGGTGCTCATTGAATGAATGTGGGATTGGTGAAGAACCATGTTATTATTTTTGAGAGCAGTAGTAAGGAACCACAATTGAAGATATAAAGATGGACATAACGTAGTAGGTGCACAAACAGGGCATCATTGTGTGAAGGTACAATGTTGTGGGGGGAAGAGGGAGCACACACTGTTGGCCACAAAAAAGGGACTTTAGTTTGTGGGGGGCGAAAGGAATACAAACCTGAAAGGGCCCATTTTCACAGGGCTTAAAAAGGGGTATTTCGGTCGAATTACGGCCGAAGTGCGCAATTTTTGGGCCCAAAACGGCCCATTCATTACGGTAATTCACAGTTTCATAGAGAACTATGGTTTTGTCTCCCCTCCCCGCCCGGGAAAAACCGCGGGCGGGGGGATATTCAATGTCACTTTTAGCGGCGTATACGGCCGTAGCAGTGATAGTCTTGGGGGCCGGGGAAGTGCCGGCCCCTTGCTTACTCCCCCGCTCCCGCCCCGCCCCCTCCCCACGGGTAATTGGGGGGTAATTACGTCCCCAATTAAGCCGTGTGACAAGCCTAAGGTGACAAAGGGAGGGCATCGGAGCAGGAAGGGCATTGTTAGCTCTATGTGGGGTCACAAGAAGGAACATCAGCACTGTATGAGGGCACAAAGGGGAACATCATCACTGTGGGAGCACAAAGGTTGATGTCAGCTCTGTGTGGGGGTACAAAAGGGAACAACAGCCCGTTGTGTGGGCACAAAGGGAGACATTAGCAATGTGTGCTATTTAGGGAAGCACAAGAGGGAACAACAGCACTGTGTGGAGGGACAAGAAGGAACATCAGCACTGTGTGGGGGGACAAGAAGGAACATCAGCACTGTGTGGGGGGACAAGAAGGAACATCAGCACTGTGTGGGGGGACAAGAAGGAACAGCAGCACTGTATGGAGGCACAAAGGTGGATATCCCAATAACAGTATAGAGGTAATACTTAGCCTTTGCATAGGAGTATTGTATATTATTTAGGGGTGTACTATATAGATTTGTGCTTTTGAAGATGCAAATTATTAGTATGTGATGCATCTATGGCTGTGTGTATCAGGCTACATTGCACTGATTTTCATTAAAAAGTATATACATATTTTTATGGAAAGGATGCAAAACATGCCTGGGGACTTGTGCCCCTGATCTTTTAAGACCATAGCAATGTCCCTTGTTTTGTTTTTTAGTAACTGTGGAATAGCCAAAGACTGGAGACTGGGAAGCCTTCAATCACAGAAACAAATTTGTTATCAATATTTCAATTCACTTCAAATGTTTGCAACATATGTTCACCATAATCATGCTGGAGTCATTTTGAAACTTAAATAAAAAATCAGTCCCTATGTTGTTTTTTTGTGTGAAGACTAACCCTGGAGAATAGCGTAACAACCACTTATAAATGTTAGTACAAAGCTTAATTCGTCTGTCAGACCACTTCCACTGCCCTGAGTGCTATATATAGCTGCATTATTATGCTGCACTTCATCCACCTAGTGCATAACCTATATGTGAATGCTCATGGTAGATTTACCAAACTATTCATAAAAAAGTAGGATCACAGCAATTGGTACCACCATGCAATAGTGCATTGTTAGGGTATGTTCATACGGCGTTTTTTAGATGCGAGTTTAGATCCGTGTTTTGAACCCAAAACGGACCCAAACACGCATCTAACAATGTGCAGTGTGTTTTACATGCATCTTTCTGATGCGTCTTTCGGAATTGTCAATTCTTGATCCGTTTTACACAGCAGACACCCTATTTAAAACTATAGGGTGTGTTTCTGCTGCAGCAAAGACGCATCCAAACACGGACCACACTTTAGGTGCATGTTAGATGCTTTTTTTATGCAGCGCTTTTGAATATGTTTTTCGGATCAAAAAAGTACTTAAAAACACTGTGTGAACATCTCCTTAAAGGACAGGTAAAAAGTAAATACAATTTTAATATGTATAATAGGGAATTATTCTTATTAGTAAGTAATGCTAAATATGTGGCTTTAATCTGCAGGAACTTACTGTAATAGGCTATTCCCACCTGTGTAACTTTTTTCTACAAAGCATCTAAAAGTAAAAAAAAATAAGCAACATTGCAACTTTAGTTTTCTCCATACAGTTCCTAAAGCAGATTTATGTATCTCTGTGGTAACAGACCATAATCCTGCATAGTCAAATCCTAAATTATATTGTTTTTTATATGCTCCTGATTGCTTTAAACTTGTTAAATTATTAGGGAACAGATGAGAGGGAGTATAGCTGCAGGATCAGGTTCCACAGGTTTCTATGTAGCGTGTTACCAAACAGACCCTTCAGACACATAGTAGATGTAGGCACAATAGGTAGGAGGTTTACAATAGAGATTTTTTTTGCAAAGTTTCTTTATTTTTTATTTTGGATGTATTGAAATATTAGGCCACATTTGGACAGATTTGTAGCAGATTTGCTGTGCACACTATGTGACAAATGTGTAACAATTTTGATAGCATAATAGTTTTTAAGACCCCAACTATAGGAAGCAGAAAAAAAAACGTTGAAACATGAGCATGAGCAAATAACACCCACCCCCCCCTCCCCAAAAAAAAAAAAAAATTAAACAATAATAATTTATATCTACAATGTCTACATATTAAAAAAATAGGCCTCACTTCAAATATAACATTATAATAGAGTATATTGCGCTATATTTTGAAATCAAATAAGGCTTGTTCTTTCAAGTTCTTGGTGCCTAGGGGAATTACTAGTAGCTTGGTCTTTTATGTTCAGTCCTCTCTTGGGAGAACCTTGTGTACCTGGAAATTTTTGATGCAGATGAAGGATAAGATATCTACTGAAACCAGTTACATCCATTTAAGGCCCCATTCACATCACATTTGTGGCTTCGGATGGTGATATCTGTTGGGATACCTTAAAAAAAAGTATTTCAAACTGTAATTAAGTGGAGCCATGGGAATCCCAGTCTTATTTGGACTACGTTTGCTCTGTATCCTGAATATATACAAACCTTATGTACTGGACACAAAAGTGTATCCGATACACAAAGCAAATACTTTAGAGGAAACCTAATTTAAAATCCACTACATTTGCCTTTTAGACTTCTATGCCTCTGTCTCAGCCACAGATAAAACAGATACTAATGACAGAGGCCAAAAACATGCTGTGAATGGGACCTTAATGCATTGGCTTTTACCATTAACATTGAAGAATGATTGTTCATTGGTAGGACATATTAACTGAATGTCACCTGTTCTGCACAGAAAAATATAGTATTCAATGCAAATCAACAGGCAGGTATATTTTCATAAACTCACATTCTGTGCAATGGACCAAAGCAAACATAAACAGATGGTGGTTTTTGTCTCTATTCGCCTAGTATACAGAGAATTACTGCAGTTTTCCAATGTCTTTTGGACTTCTACAGATGAAACACTTACTTTACAGTAATTGGCTGCACAAAACTGTAGATTTAGGGGACGAGGGCCGTGTGACGATCTTGCAGCATTGTATCAGCACAGTATGTGTTTTCACCTTTTATTCCAGACCTTACTTGATTACATAGGTGTATGTGATTATGTCTCTTATACATAACTGCGTATGTGTACCACCGTCTTTTGCTTCATCCTTATTATTATGATGCCAAAGTATGCCATTAATGCTATTGTGTACTTTCATTACTTAGTACTTTTCTTATCTGTACTAATTATGCCTTATATTATTTCCTTGTGTATCAAGTGGTATCTCATCTAATGGACAGTTATGTTTTTGTTATTGTAAAATTTAATAAAAATTATGTTTACAAAAAATCTGTAGATTCTCTGCACTTTATTCTATATAAAATTAAAGCAGATAGATCATCTTTGCCAATCTTAGAAAGCAATTTTATATCTAAATTTCTCATTACAAAATATAAAAAAAATACTTTTAATAATGGGACATGATGAGTATGGTTAATTAATACCAGAAAGGGGTGCACTAATCCCTTCTATACATGACTCTGGATGACCCACAACATGAAGTAGGCTTATCCAAACTCAAGAACCTTCTAATGAATGAGCAGAAATAATCATTTAAAACTACTTTTCATTTTCCATTCACTTTCTTTTGGGTGGGTGGGGGATTTTTGTCTTTAGATGACTCAATTGCTTACTAATCGTAAGAATTCTCTGCTACTCATGTTAATTTGATCATCAAGAACATTTATTTGATCATTAAGAAAATTTTTAATGTTTTTTGTGATATATTATTTTTTAATTGCCATTAATCAAATATAAATACAATTACTTTAAAAGTAGAAGAATTAATGCAATTTAAGCTAAAAATTACACAGTAAAAGCACTGTAATGATAACAAGTAATTACCAACATTCAAAAAATACACGTATTTTTATACATTATTCTTTTCTAGGAAAATAAATTGTTTATACATCTACTCTTTGATGTACATGAAAGATAATATAGATGCATATATATTAATCAAGTTTAAACTTACAAATCATATGATTAGAAACAAACATCTTCAGTTATTTGTTTTACTCACCATGTTGGCTGTTGTTAGTGCTGGCTTACAGAGTCTCGGATAAATTTGTCACAATCTTTAGTTGTAGGGCTGTCCTTTGTGTCTGCACCTGTTGATGCTATGCAGGTGAAGTGCTTTCGAAGGTCACAGAACATCACTGATGACAGCCTATCACAGGAGGTAGCTCTTAGTCATGCAGTGGTGGCACCAGTTTACAGGCTATTCAGAGCGAGAGAGGAGGAGACGTTGCTGTACAAAGACTCAGCATGTTGTTTTTACCTGTGATGCTTATGCATGTGAGATTTTTGAAAACATTTATCTAAGGAATAAAACACAAATTTCCTACAACTTTACAAAAAAAACTAGTGGGCGGATCTTAAAGTCCTCATATTATTGCAATGTGTAGGGTAATAATACATGAACTAACTTTTCGATTTTTTTATAAAAAATATTTTTATATATATATTTGTAGTTTTACTTTATTGTTGAGAAATATACAGCATTGTATTTAAAAATATATTCTAAAATGAAATATTCTATAAATAAGATGCTTGATTATACTGTATTGTAAACATAAATATTCTTCTATTGTGTCCACTGTTCAAAATGGATTTAGGCTAGAAACAAATGTGAAGTTTTAATGCAGTTTCTTGAGCCAAAAAAAGGTGTAGATTTAAAAGTAAAATATCAGTTTGAAGCCCAAGTCTGGTGTCACACAATGGCTCAGAGGTATTAAAATAGCCTCAGACTAGACAGTGGTACGTCTCGCTAAGATAGTGTAGCATTCGTCAATATGTATGAAAGTGTCTCACAGCACTTTCTAAATGTGTCATATTGTGGGACAAGCTGCAGTGCGGCAAAAAAAGACAAATCTTGTCTCAGCCTCGCACTTTGAAAATGTTGATTAGTGCACTATTTTTGCAACACATTGGGCCACATGTATGAAACTGTTTAGGTCTAAAACTCACTCTTTTGCCCATAGTAACCTATGGGCAAAAAAGTGAGTTTTAGACCTAAACAGGTTCATACATGTGGTCCATTCTGTTGAGCAACATTCATAAATGTGTCTAATCTTATAAAAGTGACACAACACACCCCTAAGATTTGGTGCAGACAAAAACGTTGAGGTTCTTGGATGGAGTGCACGTTTTTGGTGCAAATCTTTTATACATGGCCAGCAACATAATTTTTGTTGGACATCACGCTGTAACTCAATAATTAAATAATGATGAAATATAAAATATAATTGTATATTATAAAATATGATGAAATATGAAATACACTAAAAGCAATGTTCTGTATTTTCTTTTTCTGACTTTGCTTGTGTTTTTTTAGGTCAGTGGCAAATTTTCAAAATGCAGCATGATGTAGGTATAGCGTTTTTTCAGGCAGTTTGTAGCATTTTTTTCCTATAAACCTCCATTGCTATAAATGTGTGTCACTTTTTTGTTGCTTTTTTATGGAGCTTTTTTTTATATTACAAGTCGTAATTCAAAGAGGAATCATTAAATGACACAATGTATAAATCACATGATTTGTTATAGTAAAAAATGCAACAGAAAGAATTCTGATATAAGCAAAATATTTTGCAAAAAATATACAAAAATGCATTATAAAGCACAGAGCACTAGAATGCATGTTTTTAAGGTTTATTTTCTTGAAGCCATAAACCACTATTTCAAATGTGTTTGTGAAAGAGGTTTAAATTACATTTGTGATTTGAAGTTTTTATACCTTTTTTCCCCCTTTTTTGTTTTATTCATTTTAAAAGAAGCTATAAAAATAATTTAACAACATGCGCACAAACTAAAAATCTAATTAATACAAACCATACACCCCATAATTACCCTCACTAAATCAATAAAGAAATGTAAATAGGAAAGAAAAAAATCTATACTGGTGTTAATTTGAAAAAAAAAAAATAACAATGTGCAAGGAAAGCAGGGAAGAAGGTATTATGAAAGAAAGTCAACAACAACAACAGCATTCAGTAATGAATGTTGAGGTGTATATAAGGAGATGCACTCAGCTTTTGTAAGTCTGTAGACCATAAGTAAACTGCTCCACATATATTCCATCCATATTTCACATACCACATTAGTGGACACAAAAGATATAGTCAAATAAAGCAGTTCTCCCCATTTGGGGAATTATTTCCTTAATGGGGTTTTGCCATAATCTCATTCATACCTCCTGCATCCAGCTCTTCAGCTTTGTGTGCTCAGAAGGGGGCGTGTGTGATTTGTTTGAATTGCATATCATGTGACCCTGCAGGATGACATCACCATGCCTTTCCTCTCTTTAGTCAAAGAAAGGTCTGTTTATATGTAGAACCTTAAGTAGCTACATTGTAGCTCAGAAGTAAAACTTTTGCCTTCAGGCACAAGGGTCCTCGGTTAAAATACCTGCAGGAACCAAACCTGTGTATTTTATTTCTCTTTATCAATGCACATACCTTATTGAGTTTTCTTTTTTTAATTTATTTGCAATCTTTGACTAATTACTAAGGAGCACAGAAGACAGGAGTAGAACGACAGCACCTGGGGTTTGAACACTCAGTAGCTGCCTGAGAGGAGAGGTGATGTCTGAGCATGTGCGACCAGGACGGAGAAGCTCTCAGCCCTGGTCATATCCCCTGGAGATGAGCTGTAAACAATGAATCACTAAAGGAGCAGTTAAGACAAAAACGGTCCAGAATTTTTAAAAATGATGAATGGTGAAAATGTTTATTATTTAATTTACAAACTTCCCACGTCAAATTTTACTTCATGGCAAAACATCCACTGTAAAGTTCACATATTGATAGAAAATCAGCACAGCCCTGAAATTCTTCAAACTTACTGGAGAAAAGGTTTAGGCCCATTTCATACTGCTTAGCTACAGCTTTATTTTAGGGTCTGTGCCAGAGCCAGCACAAAGAAGTTTGTGCTGCAGAGAAATAGGGTGAATAGCACCTTTCCTCTCCCTTTGCCCAATGAAAAATTCGAATGCCTGGCCCTTACCTGGCACATCATGTCTGCAGTGCCCTCTCCCCAGTTAAAGGGAATGGGAAAAAAAACATTTACGCCATTTTTTTTTTTAAGTTCCTTTTTTAGAGAATGTAACTTACCGCTTATACCCACCGTATGAAGATTGTTCAGTTTATGATCCTGCTCCATAACTCCTTCCACCCTCTTTCCTGACAGGCATAAGGTGGCACCCTTAGCATTCATTAACTTCTACCAACTCATTGTCCCATCCCTGTTCTGTACGATGGCTTTAACACCCAATGGATCTAAAGGAGTTTTCTTCCCCAAATGTGAGGTTGAAGAGATCCTAGGTTTTCCTGTTCTGGGATACAGGGCTGTGAAGAGTAAGAACCAGTCCAAGTCCAGTCCAGTCCAGATTCAGCCAGCCGGTTTTTGAAGGAAAAAAAATCATTAACAATATAGTACATTTTTAGCCCTCCAAAGGCAACAAAGTAAATTAAAGGCTCAGAAACACTGGACCTGCACCGTGTCCATTTATTTTTCTTATATTTCTTCCATTTTAATTAAGGATGCAACATCTCTCAAAATAAATTCAGCACATTATGTCATACTTGCCAACATTTACTTTAATTCTGGGAGACTTAAGCCACCCACCTCCATCCCGAGGAATGCCCCTGATTTAACTGAGAAAACCCTAGATCTGCCCTGGAACATCCATTTTTAAATGAGCTTGGCATAAACTCTGCACTTTTCGGTGTCCTGGTTTGCAGGAGTCTCCTGGAAGAAAAGGAACGAATAGTAAGTATGCCTTATCGCGACATGCTAGCAACATACATGACAGGCTGCAATTCACATCACAACCACTGCATGGCCACATATGGACATTTATACCATAAACATCTTCCAACCATGTTTTTGTTTTTTTCAAACTGGTTGCCTCAAGTCATCATCTCAAATATGTTGAGCCGAAGGAAAAGATAAGGAAATACACATCTGCATATAAAAATTATGCTATAAGGTCAGCGGTTATGGAAAGATCCCATGTTTGTGACATAAGCATCTTTGTCACAACAGTTTTAGTTCAAGTTACAGACTGATATTCCTACTCTGTCGCTAGGGATGACTTATCTATGTCCTGTACATGTAATTAATAGTTCATGAGTTATTGGAGAGTGTTTTCATTCTAGTCACTACAATGCAGCGCTGAGGAGTCTGGACATAAAAGAACAACTGACTACAATACATACAAAGAAGCCACTTTAAGAACTTCATTTGGGAAATAGAGTATTACATTCATTGCATTCTACCAATTAAACACTCACTGTTAAACTGTTTACGTGTTTGTTCAGTGATGTGAGTAACCTGCACTTACTACTTAATCCATAAGATCAAACTCAGGCCGTTTCCATTAACCTCTCCAAACTAAATGGGATGAGTTTTAGAATGTCCACCTTCCATGACTGGGCTAATAACTTTCCAAGTGGCCAATTAATTGTCAATTTCTGGCATTGGAGAGGGCAGCATGGGACCATGGAGTAAGTATACATTCACACCTGCACATGCATGCCTACAACAATTATGTGCTTAGATTATCCATAAAATAGGGGAATTAACATAAACGAGTCTTTTGCTGCAGAAACAGTGCCACTTTTACCCATGACCTGTGTCTGGCTCACCGTTAAGCTCATACACTTAAGCAGATTTTTTTTAATAATCTAAGACAACCTTTTAGATAGGATCTCCTTCATTTGGCACATCATTTGTTTAATATTTGGAAAAATAACTTATCAGTTTTTCAGGCCTCCAATTTTACCAATTTTGAGTGATCCATTGCCAGTTCTTGTAATCTGTTTTATCCAAGTTCTGTGTCCCAAACCACTCTGTGCAACTTTGTTCATCTTTTGTGCCATCCTTATAGCAAGTGGTGTATCCTGTGGTTCCACTGGCTATTGCCCTCTAGTATGTGCATGCTCTAATTCTTCAGGTTTTAAAAGAACCAGGACACACCGCAATTCTGTTGACCCTCCAATGGCAGCATTCCTGTGGTTATGTACAGGGACACTTCCAGTGAGTCTCTGTCTGATCTTGGTTGTGTATCATGGCAAACTGTAACTTATTTAGTAGTTTGATTACTGGAATTGACCTTGGCGATTCCATTTACATTAGTTACTTGTCTACTGCCTGGTCTAATCTTTGGCTATGATCCTTGGTAGAACTTTACCTGCCTTGACCTAATATCTGCCTAACTATGCCTTCAATCTACTTCTTTTTAATATTGTGTTTGGACTTCAGTTGTTGCTAGGGATGGCAAGAGTGACCTGAGGGTCCCCTGCAGATCAGATGCCTGCATAGGAATAAAAGGTGAAAAACAGGGTTCCCTTAGACTCCAATCGCCAGGGCAGTCTTATGCAAAATGGAGAATCCACAATCCATCATGCCCATCCACTTCCACTCTATATTTATGTCAGCCAATCACAGTCTAAAGTCAAAAAGTTATAACCAATGTTAATTCTAACAAATAGATATGAGATGACTTTGAGACGTTTAGTTGTTTTTATTGTCAATTTATAAATTGTCATTTATAATTTTACTTTTTTTGTCTCGTTTCTACAGATGTAATTTGTCTCCCTTAATTCCTTGAATTTGGCTTGTGAACATCTCTCAAAATAAAATGTGAGGATGAAAGTAAAAATTTGAGGCTTTAGACATAACAAGTGATGCAGGATGAAAGGTGGGAGCAGTTTTCCAAATACTATTATTTATACAGGTGACCCTGGGCATTACATAGATCAAGAGAGAAGGGTGAATGTTTCCAATCCATTAAAAACTTTAGTAGATGACATTGTAGAATCAATAGCCTTATACAGCTGCTAAATCTAAGATTTATACTTGAGGACCTTGGACTTTGTCTATAATAAGGTTTGAAAAGCAGACACTCGCATGTTGTAGACTGTTAAATTCTGTAGGCTGATCTGCTGTCCTATGACTTTGTGACATCACAGCATATCCTGCCTAATGACCAGTTTGGCCCAGCGACAGCTATATGTAAGAAAACTGAGACTGTGAGTCAGGATGATGTAGTTTACTGTAGTGTATGCTCACCTGTAGTGAGCTACTCTAAATTATTGCTTTCTCCCCATACATCAGATGTGGAAGAACTGAGAGCTGGATAGTATATCCTCTGCCAGCTTCTAACATTACACCTGTTGCTGGTGTAATGCTTCGGCTTCCAACTGTCTCACAACTGAATTATTCATACACATTGAAACCACTTGTTCATTTAATTGCATATAGCAACAGAAAGCAAGCCGCATCTCTAGACATCCAGACAGTATTTGTTTTGTTTTCTTTTTACTATTGCAATATTTGTAATATACCCATATAATAAAACCATAAATAATTTTTATTGCAAAAAATTAAAAAAAATAAGTGCATGGTGAAATACCCAAAGATGGTAAAGCTGCTGGAAAGGGTACAATTTGTCCCATATAGTCCAAAATAAATCACAGTATAATAATAGCATTTCCTCAATGCAGAGTATAGTAAATAGATAAAGAGGCATCAGAGAAAGTATTTTCTGCACAGCTAGGGAGGATGGTGGGGCTGCGACTGCCCCAAGGCCACCAAAGAACACCCAACAGGGCAGTACCACCCCAAACCGACCAGTACTGGTTATTTTGCGGTGAAGTTAGCAGTGCTCCACCCCTTTGTGAGCCGTTACGGACTGCCAGGAGCCCTTTAGCTGTGTTGTACAGACCTGCTTTATACTAAAATATTCCTGGATTGGGTTTAAAAATTATCCAGATTGTATGTTATTAGATGAAATCTACAGCAGAAAAGATGTTCCCAAAAAGTCATATTAAGGGCCTGTCATTTAAGGAAATTCTCTAGTATACTCTTTAAAGAAGCTTTAAATGTGGAAAACCATTTTAACCTATAAGGTTCATGGCCTTTTGCAGGTTTTTTTATTTTAGAGCATAGTATATAATTCATATTTTTCTAATTCTTCATCTATACAATATATACTATAACATTTTATAAGGATCATTTGTCATCCATACATGGTTTTCCTTCAGGTTTATCAATAGACTATGCTTAATATTATTGTTCACGTGACACATTCAGAATTTTCATTGTGTAGTAAATGTTCTTTTTTAAATTGGATTCTGTTATAGAATCCAAAAGTAATTTAGAGAAGAGGTTTAGAGTGGGTGGATGGGTGTGTGTGTGTGTGTGTGTGTATAATGAGGGAAGAGAGGTTAGAGTGTGTATGTAGAGTGTGGGCTTAGATTGTGCGTGTAGAGTGGGGTAGATAGGGTTAGAGTTTGTGTATGTATGTAGAGTAGAAAAGGTGGGTTTGTGTTAGAGTGTGTGTGTACAGTGGGGGGAAGAGGTTAAAGTGTGTGTAAAGTTGACTCGGGGGTGTTAGAGTGTGCATGTGTGTTGAGTGGTGGGGTTAGAGGGTGTATATGTGTAATGTTTCGGTTTATTTAAAAGTTTTCCTTCTTGAATACTTTGGATTTGGTGGATTACATCGGATCAGCATTGGATCTATTTTTTATTAGAATTGTTAAAGAGGATTGTAGCTGGGGAGAAGTTTTTATTTAAATAAAAATTTCTGTGTGTTGTCTTGTCATTTTTTTTTCCATTTTATTGCAGTTGCAGTAATGGAGGTTCCTAGGAGATGCCTCTCCTTTACTAGCCTTTGGGCATGGTGGCGCCAGCAGTGATTTTTGTCATCCCAAAGCTAACATTAACCCCTTTGTCACTATTACTCCAGTGCCCAATGCATCCGGGGAACTGGAAATAGCTGGGTTAGGGTTTATTAAAGAAATAGATCCAATTCCAGTCTGATGTAGTCCAATAAGTAAATCATAGTCCAATGGGGAAACCAGTATAAAAGTAGAAACACTACAAAAAGCATGACAGTGCTAAACTCCTTCTCCTGCACAACCTGAGGGACATGGCTCCGGCTGACCTTCTAGGGGGTGTAAGGGGCAGAGTTCAGGTTGCAGAATATGATTCTGGGGGGTAAACACCACAGCCACAGAGCAATCTCCAAACGGGTTGGTCCACTGCCTCCCCCCTCTTCAACAAGATGGTGCTTGTAAGCCGTGGCTTGATCCCCCTTTCCTACATTTCTGTTATGTGGCCTAGTGCCAACACAAAATACAACCCCCAACTATTACCTCATAAAAAACCCATCATCTCCACTTATCATCCCATGGGGAGTTTGAACAGTAGGGAACAAGTAGGGAGGTGCTGGAAAAGTGAAGATTCTAGGATGTTTGGGTGGTAAATTCTGCAGGGAGAAGTCATCATGGAGGTCTGGACCACGAAGCATAGGAAAGAAAAAGTGATTAACTTCCATGAGAGAAGACATCACCTGTGAAACCCTGGATGTAACTGCACTGTAATTACTTATATGTCTGCAGATCCTGTGTACAGCTGGTATCTACCACTATTTGGTCACTGCATGGCAGTAATATACAGTACACAGGGAGTGTTTGTACAACTGGTGTCTACCACGACATGGTCACTTTGTGATGGTAATATTGGTAGTAGTGTTATGGATTACATTCAGTTTGGTGGCATCTCTTACCTTTCCTGGATACTGAAGAGTATATAACGTACAGGAAAGCTGGGTGATGCCTCACCCCTAAATTAACTTTCTTTTAGAGCTGTTACACAGTTATGCGCAGTGGTCTTAGCTGTCTGTGAAGGGGGTTGTCTCTTAATAAAGGTGCATGGTTTATGCAAATTCTGGTCGGAATCACTCTGAAGGTCACTTACAAAAGTTGGCAAGTATGATTAATGTTAAGAAATCTCTTCTGTTTTTATATCTGCATGCCAACTCTCAAAGCGGTTGTCTCACCATGTTGTTTAACAGACCCACAGGCAGCTTCAGACTCAAACTTCCTGATAAGGCTGTGGGTAATTCTGCAGCAGTGATTGGCATATCACCTTGGCTATTCCTAAGCTGTTCCTGTTATAGTGACATGAGTGCAGGAGGTTTGTAAATAGCAGTGCACAAGGCTACAGAACTCTAAGGGTTAAAATTTGTCCTTAACTTAGATAAACATGCTCCTGTGCTAATTAAAATCTGCAGGTGAGAGAACTCCATTGGTCTGATGGCAGTTTAAAGCGTTGAAGAGAGGGCTGAGAGAGGTGGTCAGTAATCTAGAGAAACTTGTATATCCTAGCAAAAGATAAAAACTACTTGTGAAGAAAATTGACTCAAAATGACAGACCTCTCTCCAACCTAATCTAGTCTGACACAGCTTCCCCACACAGGACAAGCTCAATTTACATGTTAATCGAGCACAGCTCTCTTCCCCAATGCCTCTGTAGGAAGTCGCCACAGCATCGGGGTTCCAAACCCCATGAATTGGAATCCTCATGTAACCATAGATAGCACTGATCAAATGCTGTCCAAGCTCGCAAGCCTTTCAAAGACTTTGCTCAATCCAAACCCTGTCGGGTCGTCTCCCAGATTTTTATATCGATTTATAGGGCGACAAGATTCATAACTGGTCCCTGGCGAGGTTCTATATCTCTAAATATTGAAACTCCCTCCCGAACGACACAATTTCCATTTCATGTTTTCCTAGGCGAGGGGGACTGATGATATCACAACCGGGACCCCGGGGACTCACTTAAGATAGGCGTGTCTTCTTATCCAGGCGTTGGGCTTAGATCCAGCCGGTTTATGATGATGCTACCGGACTCGGTTCTGGCCAAGGCCCTGCCGAGTTATAGGTTCCCATTTTTGGGTTTGTAATCAGAAATATGCAATGTCATGAGTGGGAGGAGTTCATAGCCCGTCCCAGGGGTTGTGTAGGGGGCGGTCACGTGGGCTGCCCCCTCACAGTTATACGGAGCCATGGGGTGCTCTTCCTGTTGATTCCAGGCAGGGGGGGGGCCACTAAAGAAAAGTTTAGGACCTCACGCCACGCAGAGCACCAGGCTACATAAGCCCCCCATGCCGGATGTGGCCCAAGCAACAAGGTAACTTGTCTTATTTTAATGCCTTTTTGGTCTCTGTAATCCTTAATTGATATTTGCACCTCTATTGACCTGTCATATTATTATCCATCTTGGTACATATACTGTTAGTGTGCCCTTCAGGCTCTAATTAATTCTATATAACTTTAATCTGAGTTAGTCTGTCTTGATCAACGGATCAAACGGCCTAATTCTCGGTCTATAGTATATAGCTACCAAGGGTTGGTTCCTGACCGCGATAATATCGGTATCGGGAACGGTCTTATAACTAAAGGAGCGATACTGGTGGCAGCTTGTTGTTTCCCTGTGCCAGTGTGGGCAATGGGTTAACAGTGGAACAGTATCTGGCGACCTTGAGCTCCAAATAGTGGGCAGCGCCTAGTCGAGGATACACCCCAAATCAGGCCGTCGTCCCTCTAAGCGGGCCGGCGGACTATGGCTGTTTTCATATCATCATATATTGGTTGGCAGAGCGGGTGGGATCAAGCTCGGGTGATAGTGTTTGTGAGTGCGGCGTGCTTTGTACTCCCAAATACGCTAAGGACTACCAGCAGTGGGTTTTGCCTGCTGGGGGTCTTAAGATTAACTCAGCAACCTACTCTAGACCCCAGTCAGTCAGTGTGCAAAATACCAAGGTTTTGGGTGATGATTTCAGGTTGCTAGAGTTTTTGTGTCAGTAGCCAGTGTTGCGTTGCAAGGATGGATGGTCGTAGCAAGGGACAATAGCTGTAGGCCGGAGGAAAAAGTCGGGGGGGGTTTGTAGGTTAGCCAGGTGGAGCTCGGGCTCAGACCAGGCTATGGGAATATGAAGGCGAGGGGGAGTCCAGCTCGGGCTCCGTAATGGACCCCAGTCGCAGGTGGTCAGTGGCGCATGGGCAGGTCACAATCGGCTGTTCTCCTGCAAGCTGCCCTGGCTAAGCTTGAGGCGGGACAACCCGACGCCTACAAGGCCAACTTCCTAGCAAGCATGCAGAAAGTCGCGGTGCAGTTACGTACCGGCGGGCAGATTGGCAGACCGTCGGGAGCGGGCCGAGGAACGGTCCTGCGGGACATGTGACCCACCAATTAGATGTGCTACAGCGGGGTAAAAGGCCTTGTCCACCCCGGCCAGTGAAGTGCCTCCTCAGACCCAGGTCCCAAAGTTTGGAGGGCGGTGGGACCTTTTCCCTTGGCTGGATAAAGGTTGGAGACTTGGACACCTTCTTGCTGGCTTTTGAAAAATTTTTGCCGCCAGCACCATGTGACTAGGAACAAGTGGGTTTATCGGTTCTGACTCCTCGTCTCAGAGGTAAAGCTCTGGAGTTCTTCGGGGACCTGCCAGCGTAGTCACCCTGACTCACGAGGGAATCAAGCAGGCACTGATTCGCAGTACCAATCTCACCCTGACGATGTACAAGGAAGAAGCTCCGGAGTTTGCAGCGGGGGTTTCCTACAGACAGCTGGGCCCGAACCACATGCGGGCCCGTACAGAGAGCGAGCTTCGACCAGTGGAACTCATGGGCGGGCCTAAAAGATCACCACCATCCAGCAGCTGAAGGAGGCTCACGCCACGGAGCAGTTTTTGTTGTGGACTGCCCAACAAGGACCTCCTAGCAGCTTCTTCGTGACCGGAAGCCAGTGGGGACCACCGCCACAGCAAAAACTAGAGGGATGGGAGTATGCCAACAACTCGGGGCACCGATGGCCAGGGAAAGCCCACCAGCTTGAGAAGGGGTTAAGATGCCCGCAGGGCCATGTTGTTCCCCATACCCCTAAGCCCAGGGGGGCCCCCAGCCCTGCTTCCACAGTCTGTGGGGGAAACCCCGACTCTGTCACCTTTGCAAACAGCCGGGACATTTCAAGGCCGTATGTCCCCCAGCGCCCCCAGAAGGGCCCGTCCCAGTCCCCTTTTCCAGGTCCCCCCCCCCAATGTTTTGTGTGTGGACGTGGGGGGTGGGGGGAAAGGCCCCTTGTTAACCTAACAGACATTCCAAACGTAGGCCGGGGTCGTTGCCATGGGACCCTCTGGACAGCGGCGCGGAGAAAGATGACGTGGTGCTGGCCTGAGATGGTGTTTCCCAAAGGAACATGTTACCCGGAAGACTTGCGCTTGTCTCCGGAATTGGAGGCATTGCTGTGCCGTCGCTGCCCACGGTTGCCCAGAGTGGTATTTGGGTCAGAGTGGTGCGGGCAGGGGAATGCGGGGAGGTTGGAGTGTCGCGAACATTCCGGCTTGAGTTATTTTGTTAGGACAGACTTGGTGGCGGCTGTTTTAGCCCCGTTTGAGGCCACCTGAAGCTACCCCCAAGGTCTTGCTCCCCCCAAATGTGATTATGTTCATCCCAACAGGTTATTGTTGCAAACAATGTTATTAATTTGCATACTGCTGGGAGGGGTATATAGGGGGGACTTTTGTGAGGTGACATGGTGTGTCCCTTCATCCTGTGAGAGGAGATAAATGGTCAGCTAGGTTGGCAATAGGGCGCAAGGGGGTGTCCAGCAAGCCTGCTGAGATTTTTGTTGTCATCTGGTGTGGCATCAGAGGGGGACAAACAGGGGGCTGACAGCTGTGGTGGCGGCGGGAGCATGCAGGTGAGGGGCAGGGCCCCCAGGTTGGGCCACAGGGCAGAGGACTCCCCACATGCCAGGGCAGAACAGGGGGCCGACAGCTGTGGTGGCGGGAGCATGATCGTGATGGCTGGCTCCCAGGGAAGGACCATAGAGCCTGGGGGTCTCCCTCACAGGATTGTCCGAGGGCCAGGTTAGGCCATGCAGTTAAACGAAAAGAAAACTGGCGGACTTATATAGACGCCGAGTATAGGGGTGTGGGGGGGGCAGGGGAGGGAGCCCCACCAGCGGTTTTGCAGCGGTTTCGTGGCTGCTGTCAGCACAGTGGGGGGCCGGAGCCAGGAGGCCCCTCAGGGGCCCGACGGTATCCTCCCATTGCGACCAGGTACTAGGCGCAGGGTGAGGTGAGGGCCAGGACATAGGTCCGTGAACCGACAGATGACGTGGCAGTCTCGTCCATTCTGGCCACGGCTAGTCGGAGAGTTTCAGGCCGAATTAGAGGCTGACGACAGCCTGTGAGTCTCAAGGAGGGCCCAGGCGGTACAGCCACCCTTGGACTCAGACATCGCGCGGGTGGTCTGGGACCAAGGACTATCTGGGGACGGGGGGGGGGTGGGCTGTACCCACGTGACGGTCATTCCGACCGGGTTTCCACCGGAGGCGGGCCCAGGGATGACGGTTAGTGGCACCCTTCGTCAGGGCGGGGAGTTGTTGAAGGTTGCGCACGACGATAGAGATTCGATGGCCGGACACCTAGGGATTCACCAAGACCGCAGGAAAGGCTGGCCCAGCATTTCTACTGGCACAATGTTGAACGGGGACTGATGTTGGACTGGCCTATGCCGTTAGGTGTGACACCTGTCAAGAGGGTGGGGAAGGCGGGACGACGGCCCAAAGCCCCAACTGGTTCACTCTGCCTATCATAGGACAAGCTTTTCAGGAGGGCGGGTGGGCATGTGGATTTAATTTGGACCGCTTGTCCATTCCCAGCAGCTCCGTGGAAAATGCTTCATACTGACAGGTTGTAGACTACGCACTCGTACCCGGATGCGGGTAAGCATTGTCGTCCATTCGGGCCGACCAGGTGGCACGCATTACTAGAGATTTTCCTCCGTGTGGGCTTCTTCCCCAGTACATGCTCACTGACCGGGGGACCCCAGTTCATTGTCGCAGTTAATGGAGTCCTTGTGTAAGCTGTACAGGTGCAACATATTGGTGGCCAGCCCGTTACCACCACTAGGACAATGTCCTGTTGTGAACGGTTCAATGGCACCCTGAAGCAGTATGCCGAAGATGTTTGGTCGACACCCACGGGCGCGACTGGGAGCGTGGTACCTCCACAACTGCCTATTCGAGACCGGGGAAGTTCACAAACCTAACGGGTTTTGTTCCCTTCGAGCTCCTGTATGGGCGAAGTGTCGCGGGGGCCCCTGGCTTGGGAAGGAGGCCTGGGAAAGGAGATTAGCAATCCCAGGAGGTGTGGTACATTGAGTATTGTTGTGCGCTTCCGGACAAAATGCAATGCTTGACGCAGCTAGATGGCTCGGAGAATATGCGACCAGGCACATAGCAGACCAGGAAGCCAGTGGTACGACCAGAACGCTTGTTGTGGGATTGGGGGGGGAGGACCTACCGATGGGTCAGAAAAAAAAAAATCGTGTGGGTCGCTGGTCCCAGTACTCATGGACAAGCTTCTGGGCAGCCCTGGGAAGATGGGCCCATATGTCGTGCACAAGCAACCCCAACGCAGTCACGTACCTGGTCACCATGGACCAAGACGGGGAAGGCGGAAGGCCTTCCACGTGGAACATTGATGAAGACGCGCATGCCATGTGCGGGGGAGGGTATTGTGCCCTTCCGTGTGCACAACCTGCCCGATGTATCTTTGAGGGTGAGACAGAGAATCCTCTTGGACATTGCTTGACCAGTCAGGGCAGGTGGGGGATCCATAGCGGATGTGGAGTTCTTGTAGACAGCTTCCTGGAGGACCAACGGTCCCAGCTGTTGGCAATAAAATCTCCTCAAACCCATTCTGGGCATTGTTCACTAAACGTGCATGGAAGGACGGGTGTCAGCCGGTTCTTCCATCACGTGGACACCGGGGTTATCACCCCCAATCCGGCGTTCAGCATATCGGATCTCCCCCGAAGGTGCCCGCAGCACGATGATGTGAGGAGATAGAGGAGGGAGATGACGAGATGCTGAAGCCTGGGTGTAAATCCAGGCGTCCATCCGTGCTGGGCCCTCAACCTGTAGTCTTGTCCCCTAAAAAAGGATCGGACCACCCCGGTTTGCGTGGGACTAAGGGGGTCTCAAAGCTGTTCAGGCACTGATGTGTACCCAAATGCCAGCTCGATGACCTGCTCGATCAGTTGGCGGGGGCCAAGTACACGTTGCTGCGCTGTACATTCTTGGATCTGAGCCGGGATGTTGGCAGATTCCCGTGGACCCGTGAGGCAAGGGAAAAAAGGAAGAACCCACGACTCTGCTTATCACCCATTTGGACCTGTACGAGTCCACTGTCATTTGCCGTGCGGCCAGGAATAATGCCCCTGCCACTTTCAGCGGCATTGTCAACACGCTCATGCTTAAGGGACTTGAAGGGTAGCGGGCTGTGTACGTGGATGACATAGCCGTTTTCAGTCCTAACTGGGAGACCACATCCAGCACCTGTCGCGGTGCGTTGGACAGGTATTCCGCCAGGCAGGGCTTGACCATCAAGCCGGGAAAAGTGCCTGCTGGGCATGAGTAGTTCGAGGTTCCACTACCTGGGCACCGGGTAGGTGGGTGGGCCTCTGAAGCCCAGGCCGGAAAAGTGGATGCATCGCCGCCTGGGGCCGAGCCCAGGACCAAGAAGCCCCAGGTGATATCCTTATTTGGCACCGACTGGGTACTATTGGAGGTTTGTTTCCCACACTATGTAGCCTGGCAAAGCCCACTGACAGTCCCCACCAGGTGAGGTTTTTGCCCTCCGCAGTCTTCGATTGGTACTAAACGGACTGCGAGACGGCCTTCCAAGCCCTCAAGGCCGCCTTGTCCAGTTCCCCCAGTTCTACATCGCCGCCGACTTTCACCCGGCAGTGTTTAGTACAAACCGCGTAGTGACTTTGGCCTCGGTGCAGTGCTCAGCCAGGTGGACACAATGGGACTAGGAACATCACGTTATGTACCTGAGCCGGAAGCTTCTGCAGAGGGGAAGTTGCCTATTCCACCATGGTCCAATGAATGCCCTGGCGATATGTGTGGGCCTGCAGCGGGCCTGCAGCCCTATCTATTTTCGGGCTGGCTTTCATTGTGGAGGGACCGACCGACCAACCCTCTGAGCTGGTTAACACGGTCTCCGGAACCAATGGGAGGGTGCTAAGCTCGGAGCCATGTAGTTTCCAGCAGTACCTTCTTTCGTCATTCGCCACCGGAAGGGGCCGAGACCATGGGGTCTTGTAATCATCATGTCCCGACAGGTGGGAGGGGTCTGTGGGCGGCTGGTGGTATAAGCGAGAGCACGAAGTGGAGGTGCTGCCCATCTAGCCCCTAATAAAGGGGGAGCGTGTGAAGGAAATGACTCAAAAATGACAGGACCTCTCTCCAACCCTAATATAGTCAGTAAACGTAACAGCTTCCCCCACACTGGTCAAGCTCAATTTACATGTTAATCAGCCACAGCTCTCTTCCCAATGCTCTGTAGGAAGTCGCTCAACAGCATGGGGTTCTTCAACCCATGAAAGGATTCCTCATGTAAACTCACAATTACATGAATCTCATTGCTGGTCCAAGCTCGCAAGCTTCAAAGACTTTGATCAATCCAACCCTGTCGGGATCGTCTCCTATATTTCATATCGAATTTATAGGCAAACCAGCTCATAACTGGGTTCCATGGCGCGTTTCATATCTCAAAATATGGAATCTCCCGCATGCACGATTCCTATTTCCAGGTTTCCAAAGGCAGGGGGACTGAGATATCACATCCGACCGGGATGTCCATAAGAGAGGCGTGTCTAATATCCAGGCGTTGGGTAGATCCAGCGGTTCTGATGATGCTTCCGGCTTGGTTCTGTGCCCAAGGCCCTGCCGAGTATAGTCCCCAAATTTTTGGGTTTGGTTATCAGACCTGCCTGACCTGAGTTCGGGAGGAGTGCTTAGGCCATCCCAGGGGTGTTTGAGTAGAGGGCGGGCCCGTGGGCTGCCCCCTCACAGATATAAGCCGGAGCAGGGGGTGGTCTTCCTGTTTTGACCAGGAGGCGGGGCCACCTAAGAACAGTTCCAGGACATCCGCACGCAGCAGCCAGGGCCCACACATATGCTCCCCCATGTGGGCCGGGGGGGGGGGGGGGCCCCCTAGCACCCCCACCAAGGTAATTGACTTATTTTAACTGACTTTTGTCTGTAATCAATAATTGGTATTTGCACCGCGCTCTTGACCTGTAGATTATTATCCTCTTGTAACAGATTACCTGTCTTGTGTGCCCTTCAAGGCTAATTAAAATCTAAAACTTTTAATCTGAGTTAGTCTGTCTTGATCAATGGCCTTCACACGCCTATTTCTTGGTCTATAGTATATTGACTACTGATGGGGTTTTTTTGTTCCTGACCCTGCTATTAAGTCGGTATCGGACCAGGTCGTATAAACTAAACGAGCGAACTGGTGGCAGCATTGTTGTTTCCCTGTGCCATGTGTATAAGGGCATGGGTTAACAGTGGAACAGTAATCTGGCTGACTTGAGCTCCCCCTAGTGGGCAGAGCAAGTCGAGTGAGTACACCCCAAGTAGGCCGTCGTCACTCAAGCGGTGCCGGCGGACTAGGCTCGTTTTCGTTCACACTATTGATGCCTAAACAAAGCAAAATCAAAACAGCAATTTTTTTGGTAATAGTCTTCATTTTCCTTTCATTCATGTTTAAGATTTCATTGTGGTAAGAAAAGGGGTAATGTTTTCTTTCTGGAAACTGGTTCTTTTACAACGAGGTGTGGTGTAGGCATAGTATTGCTTTTGTTTGACTCCAGCTGGCACAACTTACCTGGGCAGAGTGTTGTGCTGCCTGTTTGATTGCAGTCTAAACCTGGTTATAGGCCTGTTTGTCTTTAAGTGCTCTAAACGTATTGTACTCTGTGAAAAACAAATGGGTATTTTCTTAGATGTCATCAGCAGGTTATCGCAATTTCCAGATGAAAGCATTATAGCTTCAGGGATTGTAAAATCTTTCTGCTTGACAGCCACAAACCTTTAAAGGGGTCCCATAATAGAGATTATATCCCATTGAATAGATATTGCCAAAATAAAAAACCTTCCAAACATATGAATTTACCAAAAAGGAACAATGCTTATACAACACTCTTATGTACAGTTAGGTCCATATATATATGGAAACTCATACAAATTTTGTTTTTTTTTATAGTTATATAATGGGCATGAACATAAAGTCCAGACTTTCACTTTTCATTTGAGGGTATCCATATTGAAATTGGATCAAGAGTTTAGGAGTTCCAGCTCCTTAACATGTGCCACCCTGTTTTAAAAGGGACCAATAGTAATTGGACAAATTAAATAATTGTAAATAAAATGTTAATTTATAATACTTGGTTAAAAACCCTTTGTTGTCAATGACTGCCTGGAGTCTTGAACTCATGGACATAACCAGATGCTGTGTTTCCTCCTTTTTAATGCTCTGCAAGGCCTTTACTGCAGAAGTTTTCAGTTGCTCTTTGTTTGTGGGCCTTTTTATCTGAAGTGTATTCTTTAACAAGTTAAATGTGTGCTCAATTGGGTTGAGATCTGGTGACTGACTTGGCCATTCTAAAAAATAAAAGTTCTTTGCTTTAACAAACTTGTGGTTTGCTTTGGCTTTATAAAACATAAGGGGGCCCCGACAAATCAGTTTGGCTGCATTTGGCTGGATTTGAGCACACAGTATGTCTCTGAATAACTCAGAATTCATCTGGCTGCTTCTGTCCTGAGTCACATCATGAATAAACACTAGTGACCCAGTGCCACTGGCAGCCATGCATGCCCAAGCTATCATCACAGATGATGTGGTATGCTTTGGATCAGGAGTTGTACCTCGCCTTCGCCATACTTTTTTTCTTTCCATCATTCTTGTAGAGGTTGGTCTTGGTTTCATCTGTCCAAAGAATGTTCTTCCAGAACTGTGCTGGCTTTTTTAGATGTTTTTAGCAAAGTCAAATCTATTTTTTTTATTCTTAAGGCTTGTGAGTGGCTTTCACCGTACAGTGAATCCTTTGTATTTACTTTCATGCAGTCTTCTCTTTATGGAAAATTTGGATATTGGTATACCTACATGCTAGAGAGTATTCAGAGACTTAGAGACGGTGTACAGTGGTTGTCGGCGCATTGTATGCTATCTTTTGTGTGGCTGTATGCGCCTTTTTTAGCCGTACGTGAGCGCCACATTCGTATGGGCTTAAGGGTCGGCTGTTTTCTATGTGTGATTTTAGGCGCATTGCGGCATTTTGTCGTGCGTGAATGGGCGCCTTTTTTGCTGGCTGGTGGCGTCAGATTTGCATTGTCCGAACTTTCATCTTTAGTGGATGACAAAAGTTTAGTGCATTGTTGTGTGCGAAAAATGTGAGCGCATAACCTTGCAATTTGCAAATGTGCCCCCTTTTTATTTATTGCTCCGGGGTTCATTGCAGAACGTCGTCCTGTACTTAGTTCTGGCTGCTGGTTGAAGTTGTAGATCGTGCGCCTACTGTGTGTGCTCTGATGTTGAATGTTGCTCCCAACTCTGCTCAAATGCCAAATGCGCCTAATTTACTACTACGTTCCGAAAGCAAATACGAATGCCAGAAAGGGCGCATAAGCATGCGCCCCAATCCATACATGCGCCGCGAAGACAACATGCGCTCCAAAACAAACCTATGAGCCGTTCACAAATGCATAGAAGTAACGAATGCGCCTAATTTTGAAGTATACAAGCCTGAACACCCAAAAAGGTGCCCCAAACAACACACACGCCGAAAAAGGCGCAATGCCTAAAACATACCGACAGACACAAAAACAACCATTTTACTAAACAAGCGCAGAACAAATTAGGAAATACATTTCGAGTGTACGATACTTTATGCTGCATTCAGACTGGCGTACAGACGCCACTTTTGGGACATGTCGCCCTTAATGTGTGCTGAAATCCAGCCAAACTGATTGGTTGGTATTTCATAATACAGATAATACACATGATGGGAACATTATTCTCCCACTATACAAGTCACTGGTTAGACCACACATGGAATATTGTGTACAGTTTTGGGCACCAGTGCACAGGAAAGACATTGTAGAGCTTGAACAGGTACAAAGTTGGGCAACAAAAATAATTAAATGCATGGGTTGAATGCAATATCCAGAAAGATTATCAAGGTTAGGGTTATTTAGTTTAGAGAAAAGACGGCCTCGGGGGGACATAATAGATATGTTTAAATATATTAAAGGGGTTTTATCGTTACAAAGATCATGTCTTAGATTATGGGGACAGTAAAAATAAGCCTTTTGTAATTGGTTGCATTACCTCTGTCACTTGGTTTAGCAGATATAAGCATCTCTGTAAATCTGTCCTTCTATTTCTGCTGTTGCTGGTCAGATTGCCCCCGGTCGATTCTCGCACCCTAGACACGCCCCCTGCACTGTGATTGGCTGGCTGACATTCCTTCAGCCTGTTGGGATACGCCCCTAGACGGGAAATGCCCCGGCCAACGCCACCTGCGCTGTGATTGGCGGGGCCTGCACACCTTCTTGTTTTACTCCCCTCTGAGCTGTTAAAATCGATGTGAAACCAAGCCCTGCTGGCTCTATGTACATCCCCACTTTAAGTCAATGTTCTGGGCAATTACGGGCTGTTTAAGGGGCTTGTGCCAAGGTTGATTAACCTCCTCACAGATCCAGTCCTTAAGCTGCTACTTGGAAAAGAAGGCTTCTGTTCCTCAGAACGAATGCAAGCCCCGCCTCCTTATGACGTCATCACCTGTAGTGTATAACATAAGGATTAAACACTGCATCTGTATAAAGCTGCTTATATATGCAGTGCTTAGGTGATTAAACTTGCAAGACAGAGGTTGGGAGTTCAAGCCCCATCAGTATTTTTTTTTTTTCTTTAAAATTTGTACACATATGAAAAGATATGAAAATATATGTGTAGACATCTATAATTTTAACCCTATACACACACAAACTCCCCTATATAGTGTCCTATCCTTGCAGTCACACCAAGCACTTCCAACATATTGATACAATGCATATATTCTGGGGAATGAACATGATATAGGGGAGCTATGTATGTATATATAATCATTATAGAATTGACACATAATTTTAGGGCTCTCTACATATGTGTAGAATTAGGGGGGAAAAAAATATACCCTGTGAGGACTAGAACTCCAAACCCTTTGTTTGTAAAAGCAATACTCTACTACTGGGTGCTCTACCTCTAGACCACCAGCCCAAGTTAGTTACAAGCTGAGCAGGACCTTCTCTCAAAGCTGATTTGCTTCTCTCCCCATTGTTTTCACTCACATGTCCCCTGAAAAGGAAGCAGAGATCTTTACTTGAAGCTTACATTTGTAGTTGAGTAATGATCTCTGCCTGTTGTCAGTACAATTTGGATGAACTACTAGAAGTAACAGCTGCAGGCTTTCAGTTGTTTGTAAACTAAGACATATGATAGGTGCTTGCTGGAGTTTGGAGCCTCAAGGCTGCAGACATAAGCAGGGAGGAGGCACAGAGCTGTTATATCCAGACAACCTTCTGCATCCCCTGCTTTAAACAAAATATTTATGTCACAGTTCTTTAGTGAGGGAGACACGCCTCCTGGGAGGAGAGACACGCCTGCGACAGGAGAGACACGCCCCTGGATTTCAAAATCAATCTGAGAAAATTAGCTGAACAGTACGAGCAGCTCAAACGATAACACCCCTTTAAGGGCCAATATAGAGATCTCGCTAAAGATTTATTTATACCCAGGACTGTATCTAGAACAAGGGGCATCCTCTATGTCTTGAGGAAAGAAAGTTTCGGGATAGAAAGGGATTCTTTACTGTTAGAGCGGTAGACTGTGGAACTCTTTGCCAGAGGAAATTATCCCTGGTGAATTCACTAACAGAGTTTAAGAAGGCTTGGATGCATTTCTGGAGAGTGATAACATAACAAGTTATAGTGACTAGGATTCCGAAGAAGGGTCTGGATACATTTCTAGATGTAATATAACAAGTTATAGTGACTAGGATTCTAGAGGGGGGTCGTTGATCCAGGGATTTATTCCGATTGCCAGATTGGAGTCAGGAAGGAATTTTTTCCCTAACATGAGGTCAATTGGCTTCTACCTCATGGGGGTTTTTTGCCTTCCTCTGGATCAACACTTTAACACTTTAGCAACACTTTAATAAATGGGCTGAACTGGATGGACGTATGTCTTTTTTCGGCCTGACAAACTATGTAACTATGTAACTATGTAAGATGGAAGCCAAAGCAACCCAGGAGTTTATTAAAGCAAAGAAGTGAAATATTCTTGAATAGCGTCTTGTGATGTCCATGAGTAGAAGACTTCAGGCACTCATTGCCAAAAAAAGGGTTTTCAACCAAGTATTAGAAATTAACATTTTATGTACAATTATTTAATTTGTCCAATTACTTTTAGTCCCTTTAAAAACAGGGTGGCACATGTTTAGGATCTGAACCTTAAACCCTTCTTCCAATTTTAATGTGGATACCCTCAAATTAAAGTAGGAAGTCTGGACTTTATGTCCATGTCCATTATGTAACTATAACTTGAATATGTTTCAGTAAACAGGTACAAAAAATAAAATGTGTGTCAGTGTCCATATATATTTGGACCTAACTGTACATACAGTAGCCTGGATGATGTCATTTATATCCCTTGTTTCTAGCATTTATGGACATCTGATGCTTTTTCTCTAATCTGGTTGAGCATGCCCAGCACATATATACAGCTACTAACTGCCATGGGAGTGCAGCTTATAAGCAAGGTGGTGGTGCGAACAGTAGTTCTGGTCAGTAAAGAATAGTCATGTGTGCAACATTAAGTCCCACCCATTTACCAGAAATGATAATGAACTGAAGAGTGGAGGAGTTGGACATAGGAATAAAAGGTGATGCAAGGGTTATATCTCTCTGACATATTTCATTTAACTTCATTAAAAAGGTTATTTTTTATGGGTAATCTTGATGATGGTACAACTCATTTAAGTGTTAGGCCATGTTCACACGGCTTAAAATGGGCCGTATTTCGGTCCGTAATTACGCGCCAAAGTGAGCAAATTACGGGCTGAAAATGACCCATTCATTACGGTAATCCACAGTTCTCATAGAGAACTATGGATTACGTCTCCTCTCCCTGCTCGGCGAATCCACTGGGCGGGGAGATAAGTGACATGAGAATTACCAGCGGCGTATACGCGCCGCTGGTAATGAATGTCTATGGGCCGGCGAGGTGCCGGCCCCCGCTCACTCCCCTGCTCCCGCCTCGCCCCCGGCCACACGGCGTAATTGCGGGGCGTAATTACGTCCCGCAGTTAAGCCGTGTGAACATGGCTTTAGGATTGTCATCTACAGAAATTAGCTAGTTAACCATGTAGGATGGGCTACTAT
>JAODAL010035521.1:0-42846 GCA_025379985.1 Phyllomedusa bahiana | reverse complement strand
CACAGTGGTAAAGTCGCCACAGCTCCAAATCAAGATGGCGCCAGCTCCCTGTTCTGGTGCCACCACCACTGCCCGGCACTGGTGCATCCTCCGGGAAAAGTGCATAGTCCTCACCTTGTCCGTCCCTGCTCGCTGTGTCTAAGCTCTCAGGGGCCCCATAAGCTGGTGCGGCAGGCTGGACTCGGCCCCTAGGCCTCGAGCTTGACCCACGTGTTCTTCATCGTTCCCCTTGTTTCCACCTTGTAGCTCAGGAGTAAAAATGGTTAAATTAGAAAATTCAACTGCAATAAAAACGGAAAATAACAAAGAAGAAAGCGCAAAGTACAGCAGATATGTAAAATCAATTGTACCAACAAGAGGGCCCGGGGCGCGGACAGCGATGGATTCCTCTGGTCTCAGCCGATCCCTGAGTTATGTGCGGACGATCCAGCAACAAGATAATCATCACACAAGACGCCAATTCTGATAAGAGACCAAGATCAATAGTGTAAAAGCAAATACAATCCTATAGATCTGAACTTCCTCCTACATTGCTGCAGATTAGATAGAGACTAGAGGTGCTGGGACAGATGTACCGGGGAGCTACGGTACATGTGTTGGGATGTGTATGCTGGGGCAGGTTTGCTGGGGTATATACTGGGGCAGGTGTGCTGGGTTATATATGCTGGGGATCTATCTTACATGTGTTGGGGCAGTTGTGCCGGGGCAGGTGGGTAGGGATAATTGTGATGGGACAGGTGTGCTGGGATATGTGCACTTGGGCAGATATGTTGGGGCACGTTTTCTTGGGCCGATTGTCTGTGGCAGATGTGCTGGAGTATGTGAGCTGGGGCAGCTGTGCTGGGGACCTGAGGTACCTGTGTTGGGGTACATGTGCTAGGGCAGGTGTGCTGGGGACCTGAGGTACCTGTGTTGGGGTACATGTGCTGGGGCAGGTGTGCTGGGGACCTGAGGTACCTGTGTTGGGGTACATGTGCTGGGGCAGGTGTGCTGGGGACCTGAGGTACCTGTGTTGGGTACATGTGCTGGGGCGGTTGCGGGGGACCTGAGGTACCTGTGTTGGGTACATGTTGCTGGGGCAGGTTTTGCTGGGGCAGGTGTGCTGGGGACCTGCGGTACCTGTGTTGGGGTACATGTGCTGGGACAGGTGTGCTGGGGACCTGAGGTACCTGTGTTGGGGTACATGTGCTGGGGCAGGTGTGCTGGGGACCTGAGGTACATTTGTTGGGGCTGGTGTGCTGGGGTAAAAAAAAAAGGCTCCAAAGAAAATTGCACGTAAATTGCATGTTTTTTCCTGGAATTGTGTATTTTTCAGCATTCTTTTTATGCTGTGTGAAGGTAGCCTTATGGATGCTATGTGTTAAACTCAGGTTACAGAGTTATAAGGGGAAGCCTGTCAGGTTCTGGAGAATTCCTTCAGAGGTGTTAGTGAGGGCAGTTGCCAATTAAGCAGTTCTGTTTTAGTTAAAGAGAACCTGTCACATAGTTTATGCCCCCTTGCTGAGGGCAGCACAAGCCAGTGTCAGACCTGCTGTTTCCAGCGCTGTGTCCCTTATTCTGTAAGATGCAGCTGTTCTAGAGCATTTCCCGCTTACATGTTAGTCATGAGCAGGTGTTAGCTCCACCCACCAAAGGCTAGCTCCGCCCACTCACAGTTATTCACATGTTTCTACCTATACAAAGTAATAAGTTTGTCAGTTGAGGTGGGCGGGGCTGGCCTCCGATTGGCCGGGTTTGAAAAAAACTGACACTCTGGAGGACTCTTCGAATGACTCTTCTGGCTGAAAACTGCAGATTTGAGCATTAAATACACGAAAACTCCAGCATCTTCCAGAATAAGGGACGCAGTGCTGGAAACAGTAGGTCTCACACTAACTTGTTCTGTCCTCAGCCAGGGGGGCAAAAACTATGTGACAGGTTCTCTTTAAAAGAAGGACATCTCCTACCCACTTTCCGGCAGCTGCTTAGGGCAGGCCGGAGCAATGACAGCAGGTCCTAGACTTACAGAACTGAGAGAGCATGCAGGGAAGAGTAGAGCACAATGAGGAAGCACAGGAGGACAGGACGGGGAATTGTCCTGAAGAAAAGAGAGAATAGTACGCCTGCCGAGATTGTCTCAGGGGAGCGCACCGAGGAACTAAACAGGGGCCCGTAGGCACACTCACTAGACCTGAGGCTGAAGAGTCTGGAGGGTGAAAGTCTACTGGATACAAGAGGGAGTTGGGTGAGTTCCTCCCATACTTGCAGTATGTTGTGTTGCTGTACTGTTGTGTAGTGCAGAAGTGAAACTTTTGTGTAAGGTGCAAGTAAGAAGTGTATTGTGTGGTGTCAAGAAGGGTAACATCCTACAAGTACTGAGTCATGACTAAAGCCTGTGAGATCCCTGAAGCTGAGAGTCTCTGTGTCTGATGCACCACATCACCCAGCAAACCCACAGCGGTGATTCTGCCTTAGACACCGACACGCTATAGCACACAGGGAGGGGTCTCAGACGTCTAATGACCCCCATCTAATGCCCCCGTTATCAGCACTGGTGGAATTTGCATAACTGGCTCATGAGTATGTAGAAATACTATTAACCTGCGTCATTCAAACAATTCCTCCTTCTATTTCACCTGTCGTCTTTGGGTTTCTACACCCGGCTCATCCAGGATTCGTTCTGCGCGGCGCGTGCGGACGGACACGACACTTGTTTTATGAGCGTATAAAAAAGACAAGGAAACTGGACTTAGCACCGGTCTAAAACAGCAAATGTGTCTGAAGACACCGGCAGTAAATTCCTGCCTGAGGCGGCTCCGTCCGGGGCGCCGCGGTGTCGGGGCAGGTCTCACGCGCTGTGCACAGCAGCTCTTGTCCTGTGTTTTCCGTATTTGATGCGTCTTTTGTTGCTTATTTTCACGTGTTTTTCTAAGTGCAGGAAACTTCCCTTTACCGGAGACGTTGTGTGTCGCGTTTACGCGCTGATACTGGTCCTGCCCTCCCATTTGTTGTGGCAAATGGTCTCCAAAAAGCGCAGTTGTGTGCCTGATGTGCGCTTATTCCCATTTATTTCAATGGCAGCCGAATGTCACGTTTTTGATGCGCATTTGCACAATATGATGTCCCGTGCGCCTTCATATTGGTCCTGCTCTCCTAGTTTTTTTTATGCAGTGCAAAATGCAGCAAATGCTACAATAAAAGTGCAGCTGTGTGCTTGATGCTCGCCTATTTGTTTCAATGGCAGCCCAGTGTCACACTCTTTTGCACACTTTTTGACATGTAATCGCAAAGAAAAATCTTTCTTACAAAAAAAGTGTACAAAACATGCCGTGTGACCCCGCCCTGAGGCGCTGATAATGGTCCTGCCACATAGTCTCCAAAAAAATTGGGAATCTCGCAAGAGAATAACGAGTGACTTTTGATCACTATATTTACTATTTTGCCATATGCAAACTTAAACTCTATCAGTTCTCTATCTATAAAACACTAAAACTTAACTTTTATTATGTATAACTCTTAATCTCTATACACACTATTTAAAAACTTGATTTCTAACCTCATCATTTAACCCTTTCTACTTCGGAAAGAAGGCATTGCTCCTTTTCTATTATCAAATCTGGTGGAGCACCACCTATTAGCAGGAAAGCCTTATATATACAGCAAATTACTAACTCCAGTAAGGGATCCCAAGCCTCCTACTTGGGCAGTCGTCCGTAATCTCATGGGCACAAAACAAATAAGGCCTCCTTGTGACACCCTCTGCAGCACGTGACACCTCTAGACAGAGGTGAGAAATCACAATTTAAAACATCATGCCTGACCTCCCCAACATGTTTCACCAGCTAACCTGGCTTCATCAGGGGTTAGAGGTCCGATGCAATTTAAAACATCATGCCTGACCTCCCCGACATGTTTCACCAGCTAACCTGTCTTCATCAGGGGTTAGAGGTCAGATCGGAGCTCTAACCCCTGATGAAGCCAGGTTTAGCTGGTGAAACATGTCGGGGGGGGTCAGACATGATGTTTTAAATTTTTGATTTCTCCCCTCTGTCTACAAGTGTCACCCGCTGCAGAGGGTATCACAAGGAAACGTTATATGTTTTGTGTCCATGAGATTAGGGACGACTGCCCAAGTAGGATGCTTGGGATCCCCTACTGGAGTTAGTAAATTACTGTATATATAAGGTTCCCCTGTTAATAGGTGGTGTTCTACCAGACTTGATAACAGAAAAGGAGTTATTCCTTCAGAAGTAGAGAGGGATATATTGAGAGGTTAGAAATCAGGTTTTTAATAGTGTGTATAGAGGTTAAGTGTTATACATAATAAAAGTTACGTTTTAGTGTTTTATAGATAGAGAACTGATAGAGTTTAAGTTTGCCTACGGCAAAATAGCAAATATACTATGATAATGGTCCTGCTCTCCTGTTGTTTTGTGCAGTGTAAAATGCTGCAAACGGTGCACAGAGACGCCCAGCTGTCTGCCTGATGCGGGATCTCAGTCAATGGCCTCAGTCGCCTTCTTTGGTCAGTAGCAGCCTGTTTCAGATGCTGCAGGTGTAGTTGTTTCACGCAGTTTGAGGCATTTTTCTCCCCATAGACCTCCATTGTTCTTTTCTCTGCATCAGTGAAAAGCAAGTGTGTTATTATTTTGTATGCTATTTTTTGTGTTTTTTTGCTTTTGCAAATCATGTGATGTGGAAAAAGCAGCAAAAATAAAGAAAAAACATAAAAATTGCCGGCACCTATAGACACTGTTTACAAAAAAAAAAAATGCTACGAAAACTGCATGGAAAATGCAAGAAGCCTTTAAAAAAAATAAAATAAACAAAAGCTTGGAATTTTCAAAGAGATTTTTTTGGCCAATGCAAAATCTAAGGGATTCTCGGCTGTTCCTGTGGGGGCGTCTCGGCCGGTCAATGCCATCACTTCCACATTTCTAAGTGACTGGACAGTGGCTCATGTACAGTAATGTAAGAGGCCGGGTTAATCTTCTAGTGCAGGACACAGTCAGTACTTACTCCACCCCAATCCCGTCTCTCAGGGGTGCGTCTCAGCGTCACACAGCAGCACAACACCACATATATACCATACTACACCTACTGTAGCACAGGGCACATGAAGCCTGCGTCTTAAATTGTAGAACTAGAAGATTCAGCACAACAAAGGCTCACATGACACGAGAATTATCCTTATCTTTAGATATGCATAAGAGAAAAAATAGTAGCCCTCCCCCACACCTCTCAGAGGCGTAATTTCAAGCTCTTGGGCCCTAGTGCAAAAAGTGAAATATGGTCCCCCAGTTACCATGCGCCGCTTACAATACTGGTGTCTTCTCATGTGGCAGAAGAGCTTTTGGACCCTTCAGGCGGCAGGGCCTGGTTATCTCTGCACGCCCTATGGCCTACGCACCAAAAACATTTTTTTGGTGCGTTGTCTTAAGAATGACCTATGAATGGTGGGACCAGGGCTGCCATAAGTCATTCCAGGGCAAGGTCATAAGGTGCCTCAATAGTACTAAAAGTGCTAAAGTACATAAAAGTGTTATAGAGTGCATAAATAACATAAATAACAAGAGCATACAGAGATACATATCAGTATACAGTAAACACATAGAAGCGCTAGCGAGTACACAACACCAAACTGTACCTATACCTGTATCATAGGGTGCCCAAATAATACCAGTGTACTGTAAACACATAAAAGTGTAAGCGACTACACAAATAACACCATACAGTATCAAAGACATAAAGGGCCCTAAACTATACTGCCATACAGTACACACATAATAGTGCTGCAAAGTGCACAAACACCCCCATCATCCAGTGCACATTCCAGTGCCATATGGTGCCTAAATAATACTACCATACAGTACACACATAATAGTGCTAAAAAGTGCACAAACACCACCACCATCCAGAGTATCAGAATTATTGCCATGATGGGAACTCCTTTGATGGTCAAGCAGTTTCTCTTGATTTATTTAGTTACTTAATTTTCTACTAAATTGTTTTAAGACAAGGCTACAGTTATGTAGAGTCCTGGATTCGCGGGACAAGGATGTAATTCTACCGCTGTATAAAGCATTGGTGCGACCTCACTAAGAATATGATGTTCAGTTCTGGGCTCCAGTTTATAGAAGAGATGTAATGGAGCTAGAGAGAGTACAAAGACGAGCAAGCAAACTTATAAGGGGAATGGAGCATCTTAGTTATGAGGAGAGGTTAGTAGAATTGAACTTATTTAGTCTTGAGAAAAGACGGCTTAGGGGGGGACATGATTAATTTATATAAATACATAAATGGTCCCTACAAAAAGCATGGGGAAAAATTATTTCAAGTGAAGCCCCCTCAAAAGACAAGGGGACATCCCGTTCGACTAGAGAAAAAAGGATTCAATCTCCAGAGGAGAAGGGCGTTCTTCACTGTAAGAACTGTGAATCTGTGGAATAGCCGCCTGAGGAGCTGACACAGCAGGAACAGGTAAGGGTTCAGGAAAGGCTTAGATAACTACCTGGAAAAAAAGAATATGAATGCGTATGTAGCTATGTAAAATTCTGGATCCTGGCTGGTGACGGCTCTGGGGTCAGAGATGGGGCCTCCCCTGGAGACAATTCACGCAGCAATAGCCTTGTCAAGAGACTTTATTCAGGAAAATTTCAACACGTCTTTTGAAAAACTGAAGAGGAACTGTCATTCTTACATCTATACCCTTGATTGTACTGATCTACGCTGTTGTTCATTTTATATTTGTACAACTTTTTGAACAGTTATATGTTCTTTTTGTTGATATGTGTAACTAAAATTCAATAAAAAGAATGTTAAAAAAAAGAACCCCCCCCCCACACACACACACTGTCCAGTGCACATTCCAGTGCCATACGGTGCCTAAATAATACTAGCAAACAGTACACACATAATAGTGCACAAGCAACAACATCATAGAAAGCACAAATAACACTAAGGCCCCGTCCCAATAGGGCGCTGTGGCCATTATTTATTCTGACGTCCATGCTGGTGCCAGTGGTCCATAGGGCAAACATAGGCACTTCTGGACTGCGCTGGTTCTGTTTCAGGAGACTTTAGGTGTTGAGCTACGTCGCTTCTGTGTCCGGCACATAAAACTTATCGAATTATGAAATACTGACCCCAGGTTCAATTCCCAGCATCTCCGCCACAGAGATCTCTACCATGATCTATTTATACCCAGGACTAGATACAGAATAGGGGGCGTCCTCTACATCTAGAGGAAAGAAGGCTCCTACATAAACATTGAAGGGATTATTTACTGTAAGAGCAGTGACACTATGGGGGTCTCTACTGAAGGAGGGGGGTTAGTACAGAGAACTGCCCCATGATCTATTTATTCCCAGGACTGGATCCAGAACTAGGGGGTGTCCTCTATGTCTAGAACAGGGGTGTCAAACTCAGGCCCATGGGCTGAATCTGGCCCCGGGGGAAATTATATTTGGCCCATGAGTAACTCCCAGGAAGTGTACAGAGAACAGGAAGAAGCCAGGAGCTGATATTACACTGCTCTCACCCAGCCCCAGCTTAGAACAGAGAAGGGACCACGTGGAAGGAGAAACAACTGATAATATAAGAGGAGCTCATCAGGAAAAAGGAGAATCCAGAGCCTCAACATTTACCCCCTTCCAACTCCGTCTCAGCCCCAGCATCTCTGCAGGCAGCAGGGTCCTCCAAACTATTACCCCTTGGTCCAACTCAGTGGCAGATGCCGTCATAAAGATTACGAACTAGTTGGGGAACATATAAGTGATGATAGCAGAATATTCGTCACCCATAAAACTCAGCTGGGAAATGTCACACTCCCACATACATAAAGTTCTCTAGGTTCATCGTTATATCTAATGAGAAGGAAAAACTTCATCCATTGTAGGCATTGTTTCAATAAGGCCATGTCCCCACGGCACGCGTTTTCAGCTGGTTTGCGGTTTTTCAGACCGCCTGGGAAAACGGCCGAAAATGAGCACAATTGTGCTCTATGGAAATCCCGGGCAGCAGTCCCCACTGTCCCCACTGTCCCCACTGTCCCCAATGTCCCCACTACACGGGTTTTACGCCCGGCGGCAAAACATAGAGAAATCACCATCTTCCATCCGGTTTTCGGACAGAATCTGTGCTTCTCAATGGGAGGGGGAGGGCTTTTCTCCGCTCTACGCAAACCGGCCGGTATTTGTCCTATGCCGTAGGGATGCGCCCTAAGAGCAGTGACACTATGAAAGTCTCTGCTAGAGGAAGGGGTTACCAGGAACTCACTAAATGAGATCAAAAGGGTCTGGATACATTTCTAGATGTAATAATGTAACAAGTTATAGTGACTGGGATTCTGGAGAAGGGTCTGGATACATTTCTAGCTGTAATAATAGAACAAGTTATAGTGACCGGGATTCTGGAGAAGGGTCTGGATACATTTCTAGCTGTAATAATATAACAAGTTATAGTGACCGGGATTCTGGAGAAGGGTCTGGATACATTTGTAGATGTAATAATATAACAAGTTATAGTGACCAGGATTCTGGAGAAGGGTCTGGATACATTTCTAGATGTAATAATATAACAAGTTACAGTGACCGGGATTCTGGAGAAGGGTCTGGATACATTTCTAGATGTAATAATATAACAAGTTACTGTGACCAGGATTCTGGAGAAGGGTCTGGATACATTTCTAGATGTAATAATATAAACAAGTTATAGTGACCGGGATTTTAGAGAGGGTCTGGATACATTTCTAGGTGTAATAATATAACAAATTATAGTGACCGGGATTCTAGAGAAGGGTCTGGATACATTTCTAGATGTAATAATAGAACAAGTTGTAGTGGCCGGGATTCTGGAGAAGGGTCTGGATACATTTCTAGATGTAATAATAGAACAAGTTGTAGTGGCCGGGATTCTGGAGAAGGGTCTGGATACATTTCTAGCTGTAATAATAGAACAAGTTATAGTGACCGGGATTCTGGAGAAGGGTCTGGATACATTTCTAGCTGTAATATAGAACAAGTTATAGTGACCGGGATTTCTGGAGAGGGTCTGGATACATTCTAGATGTAATAATATATAAGTTATAGTTACCAGGATTCTGGAGAAGGGTCTGGATACATTTCTAGCTGTAATAATAGAACAAGTTATAGTGACCGGGATTCTGGAGAAGTGTCTGGAGACATTTCTAGATGTAATAATATAATAAGTTATAGTGACCAGGATTCTGGAGAAGGGTCTGGAGACATTTCTAGATGTAATAATATAACAAGTTACAGTGACCGGGATTCTGGAGAAGGGTCTGGATACATTTCTAGATGTAATAATATAACAAGTTACTGTGACCAGGATTCTGGAGAAGGGTCTGGATACATTTCTAGATGTAATAATATAACAAGTTATAGTGACCGGGATTCAAGAGAAGGGTCTGGATACATTTCTAGATGTAATAATAGAACAAGTTGTAGTTGCCGGGATTCCGGAGAAGGGTCTGGATACATTTCTAGATGTAATAATATAACAAGTTATAGTGACCGGGATTCTGGAGAAGGGTCTGGATACATTTCTAGATGTAATAATACAACAAGTTAAAGTTACCGGGAAACTGGAGAAGGTCGGATAAATTTCTAGATGTAATAACATAACAAGTTATAGTGCCGGGGAGTCTGGAGAAGGGTCTTGAGACATTACTGGATGTAATAATAGAACAAGTTAAAGTGTCCGGGACTCTGGAGAAGGGTCTGGATACATTTCTAGATTAATAATATAACAAAGTTATAGTGTCCGGGAGTCTGGAGAAGGGTCTGGATACATTTCTAGATGTTAATAATATAACAAGTTATAGTGACCGGGTTTTATGGAGAAGGGTCTGGATACATTTCTAGATGTAATAATATAACAAGTTAAAGTGACCGGGATTCTGGAGAAGGGTCCGGATAAATTTCTAGATGTAATAAAATAACAAGTTATAGTGTCCGGGATTCTGGAGAAGGGTCTGGAGACATTTCTAGATGGAATAATAGAACAAGTTATAGTGACCGGAGTCTGGAGAAGGGTCTGGAATACATTTCTAGATGTAATAATATAACAAGTTATAGTGTCCGGGAGTCTGGAGAAGGGTCTGGATACATTTCTAGATGTAATAATATAACAAGTTATAGTGACCGGGTTTCTGGAGAAGGGTCTGGAGACATTTCTAGATGTAATAATATAACAAGTTATAGTGACCGGGTTTCTGGAGAAGGGTCTGGAGACATTTCTAGATGTAATAATATAACAAGTTATAGTGACCAGGATTCTGGAGAAGAGTCTGGATATATTTCTAGATGTAATAATATAACAAGTGATAGTGACCGGGTTTCTGGAGAAGGGTCTGGATACATTTCTAGATGTAATAATATAACAAGTTATAGTGACCGGGTTTCTGGAGAAGGGTCTGGAGACATTTCTAGATGTAATAATATAACAAGTTATAGTGACGGGTTTCTGGAGAAGGTCTGGAGACATTTCTAGATGTAATAATATAACAAGTTATAGTGACCAGGATTCTGGAGAAAAGTCTGGAGACATTTCTAGATGTAATAATATAACAAGTTATAGTGACCGGGTTTCTGGAGAAGGGTCTGGATACATTTCTAGATGTAATAATATAACAAGTTATAGTGACCGGGTTTCTGGAGAAGGGTCTGGATACATTTCTAGATGTAATAATATAACAAGTTATAGTGACCGGGTTTCTGGAGAAGGGTCTGGAGACATTTCTAGATGTAATAATATAACAAGTTATAGTGACCAGGATTCTGGAGAAGAGTCTGGATATATTTCTAGATGTAATAATATAACAAGTTATTGTGACCAGGAGTCTGGAGAAGGGTCTGGATACATTTCTAGATGTAGTAATATAACAAGTTATAGTGACCAGGATTCTGGAGAAGGGTCTGGATATATTTCTAGATGTAATAATATAACAAATTATAGTGACCAGGATTCTGGAGAAGGGTCTGGATACATTTCTAGATGTAATAATATAACAAGTTATAGTGACCAGGATTCTGGAGAAGGGTCTGGAGACATTTCTAGATGTAATAATATAACAAGTTATAGTGACCAGGATTCTGGAGAAGGGTCTGGAGACATTTCTAGATGTAATAATATAACAGGTTATAGTGACCGGGATTCTGGAGAAGGGTCTGGATACATTTCTAGATGTAATAATATAACAAGTTATAGTGACCAGGATTCTGGAGAAGGGTCTGGAGACATTTCTAGATGTAATAATATAACAGGTTATAGTGACCGGGATTCTGGAGAAGGGTCTGGAGACATTTCTAGATGTAATAATATAACAAGTTATAGTGACTGGGATTCTGGAGAAGGGTCTGGATACATTTCTAGATGTAATAATATAACAAGTTATAGTGACCGGGATTCTGGAGAAGGGTCATTGATCCAAGGATTGATTGCCAGATTTGGAGTTGGAGAAGGAATTTTGCCCTAAAATTACAATTGTGTTTTTTTTTTGTCCTCTTCTGGATCAACACTATAGCACAGTAAGGCCTCGTTCACATGGCTTATTCCCGACGGATTTGTGAGCCGTATTGCGCTCACAAATCGGCCGTGAATAAGCGGCGGGACGGGGGCAGGGCCGGAGCGCGGCGGGGGCGCCGCTCCCGGCCCCATAGACTTGCATTATCCACGGCGTGTATTGCGCCTGGATAATGTGCATGTCACTTTCTCCCCCCGCGGCGGATTCACCGAGCGGGGAGGAGAGACGGAATCCACTGTTCTCTATGAGAGCAGTGGATTACCGTAATGACAGGGACGGATTGGCGCCGTATTGAAGCGCAAATCCGGCGCGCAGTACGCCGCCAATCCGCGGACAAATAAGCCGTGTGAACGAGGCCTAATCGTGAATGGATTAACATCTGTCTCTTTTCGGCCTTACAAACAATGTAACTGTATAACTAACGACCAGAAGTGACAACATTTACCCCATAGACCCTTATGGTTTCAGTGCGGTAGATGTCAATATATATACTTTTACCTTAGCATCTAGGACTATGTCGGTTTATGTATATGTACAGTATCTCATAAAACACACATTTTATTCTCCTAGGACAACATGGGGATTGCCCCTGAAACAATGTAAAGTGTGACGCTCAAGTTATGGGGGGACAAAAGTGGGACACCCCTAAGAGCCCACAAAATGGGAACCCCCCAAAGGATACAATGTAAAGTGTCGTGCCCGGTTTGTTTCCGGGGAAAGAACTCCAGTCTGTCTAGGGGGACAAAGTGAGGACCCAAAAGAGCACAAAAAGTGGGAAAACCCCTAAGTGATAAAATGTAAAGTGCATGCCGGCTTGTATCAAGGGGAAGAAACTCACAGAATTAAGCTTGGGGAAAAAGTGGGACACCCCAAAAGGACCACAAAATGGGGAAACCCCCCTAGTGATAAATGTAAAGTGTCAATCCCCTGGTTGTTCACGGGGAAACTACAACTCAATGTTTTGGGGATAAAAGTTGGACCCCCCCAAGGGACCGCAAAAGTGGGAAACCCCTAAGTGATACAATGAAATGTAGTCATGCCGCTTGTATCACGGGAAAAACTCCAGCATCAATGTCTAGGGGACAAATGAGGACACCCCAAGGAAGGGCAAAAGTGAGGCACCCTAGGAACAATAGAAAATGGCCCTCAGTTCAGTATTTTATGTGGCCCCCATTTTTTCCAGCCGGCCTTTAACCCTCTTGGGCTGGAGGTCCTAAGTTCACGGGTTTTACCCCGGAATCCTCTTCCTCCTCCTGCACATCACGGAGCTGGAGGTGTTAGAGACCTTGCGCTCCTCCCCTTCCATTTGAGGAGGCCCCACAGATGTCCTTGGGTTTGGTCGGAGCGTGGCCGTCCAGACCTTTCCCCCTCTTTCTCTTTGCGAGGCAGTGGGGGTCCTGGAGGTGTTTGGGGTCTTATCATGTTGGTCTGCCCTGTACCCCGAAGGGGGGGGATCCTGTTCTGCTTCAGTATTACAGGACATTTTGGCTAATTGTAGCCCCCAGTAACAAATGGCAGAAGTCAACATCTCTCCCAAAAGGGGATAACCGGGGCTGTGGGTGGGATTGGGGAGTCAGTACCTATTTTGCAGGAGTGGGAGTCGTCATAAAATGGACCACCCCCCAAAATAATAATTTTTGGCCCATTAGTTCGATGCAAAGAGCAAGGGGCATTGGGCCCGGCCGGTGTGCTGCTCCGTATTTCCCCTCTCACCATGGGGGTGTAATTGTGACATGGAGCGGGCAAAGCGTGCCCAGGGGAAAGACCCCGCCCCAGGGCAACAGATTTCAGCAAAATTTTTCACCTCTTTCAAAAAAGTAGAAGATAAACCCATTCATCAGACCTGACTGTGGCGGGGCAATTCCTTATTTCCCTGACATTGTTTGAGTGTTTCCCCTGTGGCACCGCTTTGCTCCCAACCCAAGTTGTGTAGAGAGGCCGTTCTCTAGCCTGGATATAATGAGGTCGATGTGGGTTCATGTATGCGGATTGATGGAGGCAACAGGGGCGTAGCTATCTGTAGGGGGGGCGAGGTACAGTTGCTACCGGCCCCTGGCATCTAAGGGGCCCCAAAAAGGCCCCTTTACAAAATAGGAAAAACACCCATATTATAAGGGTTTAAGGTTAGGTGGGGGGGCCCCCTTTTGATTTTGACTGGGGCCCCCAACTACATGTTACACCTCTGGGGGGCAATCATTTATGAGAACAATTCAAGGAAATCCACGAATGTTCCTGTGTGTTTTTTCATTTTACAATTTTTTTGTGTTTAAAGTCGTATCCCAAAAAATATATTTTACCGACAAACAAAGGGGAACAATGTTTTTAAACTTGTGACTTTTAGCCCATTCTGCCGTCTACTACAGTTTTTTATGAGGCTCTGTAATTTTTTTACTCATCTTACCGATTTATCAAAAAGTGAATGAAGTATTTGCTTGTTTGTATTGCAGATTCCTTCCTTAAATCATTGTTTGTTTTGCTCCTAAAAACCTTTTTTTTTATTTTTTTAGTTTTGGGAAACCCTTTTGGGTTTTTTGTTGCCTAACCCTCTGGCCCCTTGGATCAGATTCAAAATTCTTGACAAATCTGACCCCGGGCTCTTTACACTTTCCCCAGTGTTGGTGAGACTGGACTTGGATAAAAAATTTCAGCTTTTTTCTTAATTTTCCCAAAAATTTTTCAAAAACAAAATTTTTACCCTTTTGCTTGTCAGTGTTGTTTACCTAAATAGCTTGATTATTTACATGTGAAAACCCGGGAGGGGACCATTTTATACAGTAAAGTTATCATTAAAATGGCCGTGTATGAGGAGTCAGGGTGGGAGTGGGGGTTTGGGAAATTTGAGGATTCGGAGTCGAGGCTTTGGTTTGCCGATCTCCCCGGGGAGCAACGAATGATAAAAAATGCCCATTAAAAAGTCCCATTCACATAAGCAAAAACCCAGTACAGTCAGGGGGATTGCAAAAATGCAAAAATTTTGATAAGACACCCATCCGCCCCTTTATTTTTGGGAGGGGAGGGTTTCGGGTTCATGTTGCTAAGATAAGGGATACAAAAGGTGCAATTAATGAGATAATGTGGTGCCCATGCGCTTAAGAAAATTATGCACTTATTCGTTTGGGGGGAACTTTTTAATGTCCAACACAAATACTGACCCTTGCTCCCCAGTATTTTGGGCTAAAAATGACACCTGGAAAATATGTAAAGGTATTAGTTGATACAGTGGCCACTACATTTTCACAAGCTCACAAACCTTGTTGTGTTTTTTAAGTCCCATATTTCTGTGATTTTTTTGGGAAATTCCCACCACCATGCTTGACTGTAAGCAGACACACTTGCCTTTGTCCTCCTCACCTGGTTGCCACCACACACCCCTGAAAAATTAAACCCAAAAAGTTTTTTGGTCTCATCAGGACGGCTGGTTCCAGAATCAGCCCTTAGTTGCTTTCTTCAGAAAAATTTTGGGGCTTTTTGTACATCCTCTTTTGAAGAGGTTCCTCTGGGACGACAGCCATGCAGACCAAAGCAGTGTCTCAGACTCGTTTTTTGGTTACCGCGAGGTTGTTCTGATGGTCCCCTGTCTTGTTAAACCCGTGATGGTTTTGGGCTCTACCTGCAGTCAGTGTAGGGGGGTTGGCATCTTTTTGTCGGCCATCTTTATTTTGGACAACAAATTTTTTTTTTCGATCCCCAGAAGTTCTTTTCATGGGACGTTTGGAGAGAGTTAGGGGGAAACAAAATTTACCCACCTGCTATCCTTTACACTTTAGATCTTGTAAACCAACGAGTATTGAATCGGTGAGAGAAATGGCTTTTTTGGGGACAAATTTTTCAATTTTCCTTTTGGGGTTTACTCCTTTTGTTTTGCTTGGGTTCTCATTTTGTTGGAAATTTGGGGTGCCTCACTTTTGCCCCCCTTTAGACTTGAGCTTGGTTCTTTCCTTGATACCCGTGCACTGATACTTACATTTTCCTTAGGGTGTCTCCTTTTTTTGTCCCTTTGGGGTGTCTCATTTTTTCCCCTATAATTTTTGCTGTGAGTTTTTTTCCCCCTTCAACCGGGCAATGACATTTTTTTGTATCAAAAGGGTGTCCTTTCCTTTTGTTGCCAAAAGGGGGGCTCATTTTTTTAGAATTGTGGGGTTTTCCCCGTTTAAAGGGGATTCTTTAAATTTATCCTGGGGTTTCCTACCTTTTTTGTTTATTTTGGGTGTCTATTTTGGCCCATGCTTGAAAGGGGAGCCCGGGGACTGACATTTTCTTGAAAAAGGTAATTAGTGGGCTGAAAAATCCAAAATGTAAAAAAAGTGAGGGGTGTCCCGATTCGGGGGTCTTATATAATGGGAGGGGTGTCCCGACTCCTGTATATAATGGGAGGGGTGTCGACTTTTGGGGATGTGTATATAATTGGGGTGTCCGCTTTCTGGAGATTGTATAAAATGGGAGGGGTGTCCTGATTCTGTTATAATGTGGGGGTGTCCCGTTCTGGGGGGCTTTATAATGTGAGGGGTGTCCTGCATTCTGGGTCCTGTATAAATGGGGGGTGTTGCTTTTGTTATAATGTGAGGGGTGTCTGATTGGGAGATGCGTTTAAAAATGTGAGGGGGGGTTCTTCTTTTTTGGGGATGCTGTATATAAGTGAGGGGGGTTTGATTTGGGGGATGTGTATATATGGGAGGGGTGTCCCGACTTCTGGGGGATATGTATATAATCTGAGGGGTGTATTCTTTTTTGAAATACTGAGAAAAAAATGGAGGGGTGTCCCCACTTTGGAGATGCTGATTAATGTGAGGGGGGTCCTGTTTGGGGGGATGCTGATTTTAAAGGGGGGGGTGACTGACTTCTGGAGATACTGTTATAAATGTGGGGTGTTCCGATTTTTGGGGGATGCGTATATAATGGAGGGGTGTCCTGAATTTGGGAGATGCGTATATATGTGAGGGGTTCCCCGACTTCGGGAGATTGGGAATTAATGTGAGGGGTGTCTGATTTGGGGGATGCTGTATTAATGGAGGGGGGTCTGATTTTGGGAATAATGGAAAGGGGTGTCCCGATTCTGGAGATGTGTATTAATGGGGAGGGTTTTTGACTTTGGAGATCTGTATAAATGTGAGGGGTGTCCCGACTTTTGTATTAAGGAGGGGGGTTGACTTTGGAAAAATTTTATTATGTAAGGTGTACTGATTTGTGAGTCTGTTATAATGTGAAGGGTGTCTGATTTTGTGAGTTCGTATTTAAATGTCTGTTTTTTTGAAAATTTCCGTTTAAATCGAGTCATGTCGGGCTCAGGCGCTGCAAAGGCCCCCGGGGGCCGAAGGGGCGCTTCAGTTTTATGCGACTCCTCGGGGGGCGTTTTAGTGAAAACCGAGTAAGTGACACCTCTGGGCCTGCGATGGCCCCGGGGCTGTGGGTCTCCCCCTTTTGTGCGCTCCTCCGGAGCGACAAGGTGAGGAATTTTCATGCGGCGCAGGAGAAGGCCCTGCCGAGTGGATCCGTGCGGGGCCGCGGGTGATAATCCCCCTTGCGGGAAGGCAGGCGGGAGGCCGGGCAGGGGAGGAGGGGAAAGGGGAGGGGACGGGCGGGGGAGCCCGGTAAGTGTTTTTTTTTTTTTTTTAAACCTGTTATGCTGCCAATACCTGCCCAGAGGACTATAACGCCTATACCCTGCCTACACCTCCTATACCTGCCTACAGCCTACCTATACCCGCCCAAGGCCTTAAACCCCCTTTACCCCTGCCCCGCCCCCCCAACCAAAACCCATACCTGCCCATACCCTCAAAATACCCTATAGGACTATACCTGCCCTATACTCTAAGCCTCCTATATTAGAGGGTATACTTTTCCTACCCCGCTACGCACCTATACCTGCCTATACCTGCTACAGCCTACCTATAGTCTGCCTAGAGGACCTATACCTGCCTATACTCTGCCTACAGCCTACCTATAGGACCTATACATGCCTACAGCCTACCTATACCTGCCTATACCCTGCCTACAGCCTACCTATAGCCTGCCTAGAGGACCTATACCTGCCTATACCCTGCCTACAGCCTACCTATAGCCTGCCTAGAGGACCTATACCTGCCTATACCCTGCCTACAGCCTACCTATAGGACCTATACCTGCCTATAGCCTGCCTACAGCCTACCTATAGGACCTGTACCTGCCTATACCCTGCCTACAGCCTACCTATAGGACCTATACCTGCCTATGCCCTGCCTATAGCCTACCTAGAGGACCTATAACTGCCTATAGCCTGCCTAGGGGGCTATACCTGCCTATAACGATCTATACCATGCCTATAGCCTGCCTAGGGGGCCTATACCTAACTATAACAATCTATACCATGCCTATTGCCTGCCTAGGGTGACCTATACCATGCCTATAACGACCTATACCAGCCTATAACCTGCCTATGGGGGACATATAGCTGCCTATATCTGCCTATGGGGGACATTAAACTGCCTATGTAATTTTATTGGTATCTATTTTTATTTTTAAAATTCACCAGTAGCCCCTGCATTTTCCACCCTAGGCTTATACTCGAGTCAATAAGCTTTCCCAGTTTTTGTGGCAAAAGTAGGTGCCTCGGCTTATACTCGGGTCGGCTTATACTCGAGTATATACGGTAATGTGAGGGGTGTACTTACTTCTGGGAGATACTCTAGATGTTATCAGACTCTTTTACTCTATAGAGCGGCTCCAGTACTAAACAGCTGTTTTTCATCAGTCCATACACTCGGGGATCCCGGCTGGTGACTGTGGAGCGGGACTATTTGCTGCTGTTATTACGGTATTTTTAGGACATTATAACTGCTCCTCATTGTGAGTCTGGAGGCGCTGGGAGCTTGATGGCGGCAATGCGTGCCTAACACGTGTGTAACCATCGGCACATGCAGCAGGAGCATCTCGCATCCTATTCATCCGACAGAGCGCGTCGCCTGATGGCTCCGCAGCAGAGCCTCCCCTCAGGTTTGTAATTAGCTCTGCACACGAGCCTGTGTCATGTGTCGCAGATTAGGGGAGCGGCTGCAGACCCCCCTCGCTTCCTCTGCTTCCAGGAGAAGAACTTTGCAGATAGTCGCTGTCACTCCGGGGTCATAATGTCAACGCTTTCTATTTTTACAAAACATTTTTGCTGTGAAGTCTTTGCCCATTGAGTTCTGGGTTACTCCAGAAATTGGGGTAAATACAGTGGTGCTTATAGTTCCACAGTAGCTGGCTGTACACAGTTTCTTCTATGGAACTACAAGTGCCAACATGCCAGATCACACATGTGGAGTGATGGACGTGGGATGGGGGCACCAGGACTTCAAGTTCTGGGAACTTATGTTGAGTTGTGAAGCCCCATTAATGTTCCCACTCTTGACTGACACTATAGCCAGGTTCCAGATGGGCTAATACAGGGGAACAGGGGAAACCTCTAGTTGGCCCCTGGGATTGGTTGGCCCTTGGAAAAGATGGGCCCCAGGGCATGACAGGCCTAGGGTCGCTTTTTAGGGAGAAAGACAAAGAAACAGTAGCAGAAAGCAAAAGGCAGAGGATAAGTCATGTGCAGTAGCTGTAAGGTAGGACCTAAGAATCAACTCCACCGATGGGCTCCAAGAATCAGCTCCACTGGCGGGCTCCAAGAATCAACTCCACTGGTGGGCCCCAAGAATCATCTCCACTGGTGGGGTCCAAGAATCAACTCCACTGGCGGGCTCCAAGAATCAACCCTACTGGTGGGCTCCAAGAATCAACTCCACTGGTGGGCCCCAAGAATTATCTCCACTGGTGGCCCCAAGAATCATCTCCACTGTTGGCCCAAAGAATCAACTCCTCTGGTGGGCTCCAAGAATCATCTCCACTGGTGGACCCCAAGAATCATCTCCACTGGTGGGCCCCAAGAATCAACTCCTCTGGTGGGGTCCAAGAATCGTCCCTACTGGTGGGCCCCAAGAATCAACTCCACTGGTGTTCCCAAGAATCATCTCCAGTGGTGGGCTCCGAGAATCATCTCCACTGGTGGGCCCCAAGAATCATATCCACTGGTGGGCACCAAGAATCAACCCTACTGGTGGGCTCCAAGAATCAACTCCACTGGTGGCTCCAAGAATCAACTCCACTGGTGGGCCCCAAGAATCACTCCACTGGTGGGTCCCACAAATCAACCCTACTGGTGGGCTCCAAGAATCAACTCCACTGGTGGGCCCCAAGAATCAACTCCACTGGTGGGCCCCAAGAATTATCTCCACTGGTGGCCCCAAGAATCACCTCCACTGGTGGACCCCAAGAATCACCTCCACTGGTGGGCCCAAGAATCAGCTCCACTGGTGGTGCCCTAGAATCATCTCCACTGGTGGCCCTAAGAATCATCTCCACTGGTGGGCCCCAAGAATCATCTCCACTGGTGGGCCCCAAGAATCATCTCCACTGGTGGACCCAAGAATCATCTCCACTGGTGGGCCCCAAGAATCAAATCCACTGGTGGGCCCCAAGAATCATCTCCACTGGTGGACACAAGAATCATCTCCACTGCTGGGCCCAAGAATCATCTCCACTGGTGGGCCCCAAGAATCATTTCCTCTGGTGGGCCCCAAGAATAATATCCACTGGTGGGCCCCAAGAATAATCGCCTCTGGTGGACCCAAGAATCACCTCCACTAGTGGGCCCCAAGAATCATCTCCACTGGTGGACCCAAGAATCATCTCCACTGGTGGGCCCCAAGAATCATCTCCACTGGTGGGCCCAAGAATCATTTCCACTGGTGGGCCCCAAGAATGATCTGCACTGGTGGGCCCAAGAATGATCTGCACTGGTGGGCCCAAGAATGATCTGCACTGGTGGGCCCAAGAATGATCTGCACTGGTGGGCCCAAGAATGATCTGCACTGGTGAACCCAAGAATCATCTCCACTGGTGGGCCCCAAGAATCAACTCGACTGGTGGACCCAAGAATCATCTCCACTGTTGGGCCCCTAGAGTCATCTCGACTGGTGGACTCAAGAATCATCTCCACTGGTGGCCCCAAGAATCATCTCCACTGGTGGGCCCCGAGAATCATCTCCACTGGTGGGCCCCAAGAATGATCTCCACTGGTGGCCCCAAGAATGATCTCCACTGGTGGGCCCCAAGAATGATCTCCACTGGTGGGCCCCAAGAATGATCTCCACCGGTGGGCCCAAGAATCATCTCCACTGGTGGGCCCCAAGAATGATCTCCACTGGTGGCCCCAAGAATGATCTCCACTGGTGGACCAAAGAATCATCTCCACTGGTGGGCCCCAAGAATCATCTCCACTGGTGGCCCAAGAATGATCTCCACTGGTGGGCCCCAAGAATCATCTCCACTGGTGGGCCCCAAGAATCCTCTGGTGGGCCCCAAAAATCAGCTCCACTGGGGGCCCCAGGATCCAGTCCACAACTGGTCCCAGCTACAAAGAGCACAGCCTTTTAATAAGGCTTATCCCGAAATGAGCCGGCCCTTTAAGATTTCCTAAATACAACTACTATAATGATATGAAATTCAATGCAATTAAATAACAGTTTCACCCGGTGCAGCGTCTGATGACATCATAGCTCGAGCAACACCAGAACTTTTTGGGGAAATATTCATTATTATTACTCCCTAAATACTATTAGTAACACGGGGAACTGCAATTCACTAACACTGCCGGAACGCACTGCCTAACTTCATATTAAACCTAATTTTATAATATTATTTTTTTTAATTTTTATTCTTCTATAGTTTGTTTTTTTAATTTATATTTTTGATTTTAGATTTATTTTGTATTTATTTTATTTTTCTTTAATTTTACTTTTATGTTATTTTTAAATTTTTTTACTTTATATTTTTTGCTTTATTTTTACTTTAGATTTGTTTAATGTATTTTTTTTACTGTTTCTTTTCTATTTCGCTCTTTGGCTGCTGCAGAGCCTCTTGGCTGTATTGCACACTTGAATCGTTCAGTGTTCTTATGGTTACAAGACGTTGCTTGGTAAAGAGGTTCTGCAGCAGCTGCACTCAGTGGCTGGTGCAGGGCGTTCCTCCAGTGCCTCCTGTGCTGGCTGCAGTCTCTTCCTGCAGCAGGCTGTCACCCAGGAGCTTGCACTCTATTTGCAGAGGCACACAGCTGACGTCTGGAAGGCTGGCTGCAGCCTGTGTGACAAGGTGGCTCCCAATCAGAGAGCTGTGAGAGGGCAGAGCCGGCCCTGCCCCAGCCCTGGTGTGACAGTCCCTCAGTCCTCGCTGCTGTGTCTACCCTCCACACTCATCTCTGGAGACTGTGCCCAGGAGAGCAGCATGTCGGGGGATACAGGTGAAGGGTGAGTACCCCCATCCTAGACAGGGTCCTGGGGGGCAGCGGTGCCCCCTCCGGCAGACAAGGCGTTAACCCTGAGAAATTCCCGGGAACAATCCCAGTGCTTTGCTGGTTATTTATTTATTGCTTTGGGTAATTATAACTGCGCTGTATCCCGGAGTGAGCGCCATCCTGTCATGTCACCGCCAACAGCAGGAGAGCAGCTGGAAGAGAATCCCTAATGTAGAGAGGAAAACTTACATAGGAAACGGGGGAATGTGGTCACAAAACCACCTGCTGTGTGTGCGGCCAATATGGAACTTGTAGATTGCAAGCTCTGTGGTCCAATACACTATCATATAGGTGTAAAACATATGTCGGGTGCGCCTTAAACGCACTGCTTTTACTATGAGGTATTGGGTAGATTGCAAGCTCTGTGGTCCAGTACAAGTCATCTATTCAGTGGGCCTAAAAGCCACGGCTGTTACTATAAGCTATTGAGTAGATTGCAAGCTCTGTGGTCCAGTACGAGACATCTATTCGGTGGGCCATAAGGCCAAGGCTTTTTACCATCAGGTTTTGAGTAGATTGCAAGCTCTGTGGTCCAGTATGAGTAATCTATTTGGTTGGCTAAAAAGACACGGCTTTTACTATAAGCTATGGAGTAGATTGCAAGCTCTGTGGTCCTGTACGAGTCATCTATTCGGTGGGCCTAAAAGCCACGGCTGTTACTATAAGCTATTGAGTAGATTGCAAGCTCTGTGGTCCAGTACGAGCCATCTATTCGGTGGGCCATAAGGCCAAGGCTTTTACCATAAGGTTTTGAGTAGATTGCAAGCTCTGTGGTCCAGTATGAGTAATCTATTTGGTTGGCTAAAAAGACACGGCTTTTACTATAAGCTATTGAGTAGATTGCAAGCTCTATGGTCCGGTACGAGTCATCTATTCGGTGGGCCTAAAAGCCACGGCTTTTACTATAAGCTATTGAGTAGATTGCAAGCTCTGTGCTCCAGTAAAAGTCATCTATTTGGTGGACCTAAAAGCCAAGGCTTTTACCATAAGGTTTTGAGTAGATTGCAAGCTCTGTGGTCCAGTACGAGTCATCTATTCGGTGGGCCTTAAGGCCGTGGCTTTTCATAAGGTATTGAGTAGATTGCAAGCTCTGTGGACCATTAATATAAATCATCTACTTGGGGGGCCTAAAAGTCACTACAGATTATAAGCTCTGTGGTCCAGTATTAATCAAATGCTCGGTGGGTCTAAAAGTCATGGTTTTTACTATAAGGCAGCAAGTAAATTGCAAGCTCTGTGGTCCAGTATCATAAAGGTATGAATTATCTACTTTGTGGGTCTAAAAGTCACTGCTTTTACTATAAAGTATTAGTAGATTGCAAGCTCTGTGGACTAGTAATATGTGATCTACTGGGGGGGGCCTGAAAGTCATTGTTTTTTTTAATATATACAGTTTATAAATATATTAGTTGAATTGCAAGCTCTGTGGTCCAGTATCCTGTCATGTAGGTATGAATCATCTATTCAGTGGGATTAAAAGTCATAGCTTTTATTATAAGGTATTAAATAGATTGCAAGCTCTGTCTTCCAGACACTGCTTTTACTATGAAGTATTAAGTAGAGTGGAAGCTCTGTGGTCCAGAGATAGGAATCGTTTATCTGGTGCGACTGAAAGTTGCTGCTTTTATTAAATTACATCAAGTAGATTGCGAGCTCTGTGGTCCAGTGTAATTTACATATGAATCATCTATACCGTGGGCCTGAAAGTCACTGCTTTTATTAGATGGTATTAAGTAGATTGCAAGCTCTCTGGTCAAGTATGAATCATCTACTCGGTGGCCCTAAGAGCCACTGCTTTTACTGGAAGGTATTAAGTAGATTGGAAGCTCTGTGGTCCAGTACACTGTCATAAACATATAAATAATCTATTGCGGGAGGGCTAAAAGTCACTACTTTTATCAGAACCTATGAAGTAGATTGCAAGCTCTGTGGTCCAGTATAAATCATCTGTGTGTTCGTTCTAAAACTCACTGCTCTTACTATAAACTATTAAGTAGATTGTAAGCTCTGTGGTCCAGTACATTGCTGTGTAGATATAAATCGTCTGGTGGGCATACAAGTCACAGCTTTTATTATATTAGTAGATTGCAAGCTCTGTGATCTCAAAACTATAACTACCCATAAATGCAGCGCTAAGTCATACAATAGGAATGATGTGTGAGTTTTTGACAGGGGCCCCATTAGGGCAGTATTGGTAGTATTCTTATCATGGGCCCCATTAGAGTAGAATTCCTGTCACGGGCCCCATTAGAGCAGAATTCCTGTCTGAGGCCCCATTAGGGCAGTATTGGTAGTACTCTTATCAGGGGCCCCATTAGGGCAGTATTCCTGTCAGGGGCCCCATTAGGGCAGAATTCCTGTCAGGGGCCCCATGAGGGCAGTATTCCTGCCAGGGGCCCCATTAGAGCAGAATTCCTATCATGGGCCCTATTAGGGCAGAATTCCTGTCTGAGGCCCCATTAGGGCAGTATTCCTGTCAGGGGCCCCATTAGGGCAGAATTCCTGTCTGAGTCCCCATCAGGACAGTATTGGTAGTATTCTTATCAGGGGCCCCATTAGGGCAGTATTCCTATCATGGGCCCCATTAGGACAGTATTCCTGTCAGGGGCCCCATTAGGACAGTATTGGTAGTATTCTTATCAGGGGCCCCATTAGGGCAGTATTCCTATCATGGGCCCCATTAGGGCAGTATTCCTGTCAGGGGCCCCATTAGGGCAGAATTCCTGTCTGAGGCCCCATTAGGACAGTATTCCTATCAGAGGCCCCATTAGGACAGTATTCCTATCAGAGGCCCCATTAGGGCAGAATTCCTGTCTGAGGCCCCATTAGGGCAGTATTCCTATCAGGGGCCCCATTAGGGCAGTATTCCTGTCAGGGGCCCCATTAGTGCAGAATTCCTGTCTGAGTCCCCATCAGGACAGTATTGGTAGTATTCTTATCAGGGGCCCCATTAGGGCAGTATTCCTATCAGGGGCCCCATTAGGGCAGTATTCCTGTCAGGGGCCCCATTAGGACAGTATTGGTAGTATTCTTATCAGGGGCCCCATAAGGGCAGTATTCCTATCATGGGCCCCATTAGGACAGTATTCCTATCAGGGGCCCCATTAGGGCAATATTCCTTTCTGAGGCCCTGATTCATTGTTCTTAAAGGGGGAAGATAGGAACTGTTACTGGGCAGGACCCTCCTTGCTTCGGCTGTTAGGGGCCCTGGATTACTTATGGCAACCCTGAGCACTAATCTGTTCATCAGTCTGTCCAGTCAGTGTAATCTCCATATAATCTACACCTGTAACCTGAGACCAACCTGAGGGAGGAAACTTGTCAGATTTGGGGTCTTCCAGGGACCCAGCATCAGGTGTTCAATCTCCCTGCAGCGCCTCCGCAGGAGAAACGAAGTATTACACAATTGTCATTGACGTCAATGGCCGTGCTGGGTCCTCCAGAGATAGAGATGTCTCGCTCCTTGTATTAATAGCTGAGGGGAGACCTTGGATTTGGTTTTCCAGCTCCAGCGCCGTCGTTCATCCCTCTTACGTTGCAGCGATGTAATCACCCCCATCAGCTCATGTGAGGGATGATGAGGGTGATGTCCTCGGTCTCATTAGCAATGTTCGCTTCTCGCTGTCCTGGTAACGGCTCCGGACCCCGTGCGGCTCTGGTGGGGGGAGTATGTGGGGGGAGTATGTGGGGGGAGTATGTGGGCGCACACTCAGGAGTAATAAGGTAGGTGAGTAGTGATAATGATGCAGGGCAGCGCAGGGTCACCCACAGTCAGCAGCAGGGGCGAGCGCGGCCGCAGGGTAAAGCAAGGAGGACGTCTCAGTCATTCGATGCTGTTGGGATCTTTGTTCCTTTCCTGAGGAGGGAATGTGATGGGATTCCCGGGGGCTGGGGTGACGGCCTCGGGATTCCCATCACATGGGTCTCATTAGTGGCCGTGATGCTGAGCGGGTGCAACTGGGAAGCCGTACTGTGGGGGGCAAGAGGCGGGGACAACAGTTTTAAAGGACAAAAGTAACGTTGTTACCCTCAAATAACACAAGCGGAGAACACCCCTAAAATATGTACACTATGTTGTAGTGTATTATATGTGTATAATACATGTTATGTGTGTGTATTATAAGTATTTGTTGTTATGTGTGTACTTTATATATTATATGAGTGTTGTGTATTATATGTGTGTTACATGCTATATGTGCATTCTATATGTATTATATGTGTGTTGTGTGTGTATTATAAGTATTTGTTGTTATGTGTGTATTATATGTGTGTAGTTTCTTATACGAGTGTTATGTGTTATATGTGTGTTGTGTGTGTATTAGAAGTATTTGTTATTATGTGTGTACTTTATATAATATATGAGTGTTATTTATTATATGTGTGTTACATGTGTGTTATATGTGTTACATGCTATATGTGCATTGTATATGTATTATATGTGTGTTGTGTGTGTATTATATGTGTGTACTCTCTTATATGAGTGCTATGTGTTATATGTGTGTTACGTGTGTGTATTATAGTTCTTGTTATGTGTGTACTATATGTATATTATTCAGTGTTATGTGTTATATGTATGTATTATAATTGTTAAGTATGTATCATGTGTTACAATACAGACATGTACTACACTTCACAAATGATACATATAAACATATATAACACATGATACATATTTAACACTTATATGTATATTACATGTGTTTATTATAAGTGTTAAATATGTATCATGTGTTATATATGTTTATATGTATCATTTGTGAAGTGTAGTACATGTGTGTATTGTAACACATGATACATACTTAACAATTATAACACATACATATGGCTTGGTGGGTATATAAGGTGTGATAGGCTGTCTGCACACATATCCCTCATTGCTGGCTTGGTGGGTATATAAGGTGTGATAGGCTGTCTGCACACAGATTCCTCAGTGCTGGCTTGGTGGGTTTATAAGGTGTGATAGGTTGTCTGCACACAGATTCATCGGTGCTGGCTGGTGGGTATATAAGGTGTGATAGGCTGTCTGCACACAGATTCATCGGTGCTGGCTTGGTGGGTTTATAAGGTGTGATAGGTTGTCTGCACACATATCCCTCGGTGCTGGCTTGGTGGGTATATAAGGTGTGATAGGTTGTCTGCACACATATCCCTCGGTGCTGGCTTGGTGGGTATATAAGGTGTGATAGGCTGTCTACACACATCCCTCATTGCTGGCTTGGTGGGTATATAAGGTGTGATAGGCTGTCTGCTTACATATCCCTCATTGCTGTATTGGTGGAAATGTGATGTGTGATAGGCCACCAGCACACAATATGTATCTCTTGTTGCTAGCTTGGTAGGAATATTAGGTGTGATAGGCTGTCTGCACACATATCCCTCATTGCTGGCTTGGTGGGTATATAAGGTGTGATAGGCTGTCTGCATGCAGATCCCTCAGTTCTGGCTTGTTGGGTGTATAAGGTGTGAGAGGCGGTCTGCACATAGATCCCTTGTTGCTGGCTTGGTGGGTATATAAGGTGTGATAGGCAGTCTGCACACATAACCCTCATTGCTGGCTTTGTGGGTATATAAGGTGTGATAGGATGTCTGCACACAGATCCCTCAGTGCTGGCTGGGTGGGTATATAAGGTGTGATAGGCTGTCTGATTTCGGGCCCCGTTTTTCCTGACATTGCGCAGTTTGTCACTGTATGGGGCCCCCGGAGCAGACGGATGTCACTGCACCTCTGCTAACCCTACTGTGTATGGGGCCCCGGAGCAGACGGATGTCACTGCACCTCTGCTAACCTTACTGTGTATGGGGCCCCAGAGCAGACGGATGTCACTGCACCTCTGCTAACCCTACTGTGTATGGGGCGCCTGAGCGACGGATGTTACTGCACCTCTGCTAACCCTACTGTGTATGGGGCACCGGAGCAGATGGATTATTATTATTATTATTATTATTATTATTTATTTTAAAGCGCCATTGATTCCAGGGCGCTGTACATTCGAGGGGGTTTCATACATTACATAAGTCAAACGAGTACAGTGATAAGGGATAATGACAATTGGCATGACAGAGGGAGAGAGGACCCTACCCGCTAAGGCTTACAATCTACAAGGAGGGGGAAAGAGACAGGAGGTGAGGGGCAGACAAGTTTGTGGAGGCTGTAGTGACAAGTTTAGTGAGTAGGTTATAGGCAAGCCTGAAGAAATGGGTTTTCAGGTTGCTTTTGAAGCTGGTGAAAGTGGAGGAGAGTCTGATGTGTTGGGGCAGTGAGTTCCAGAGTCTGGGTGAAGCACGGGAGAAGTCTTGGAGACGGTTGTGTGAGGAGCTGATAAGGGGAGAGCAGGGAGAAGGTCCTGTGAGGAGCGGAGAGTGCGTGGGGGGAGATATTTGGGAAATTAGGGCAGAGGATGTATGGAGGGGAGAGGTCATGGAGAGCCTTGTAGGTCATGGTTAGTAGCTTAAAAATGAATTCGCTGGGCAATGGGAAGCCAGTGAAGGGATTGGCAGAGGGGAAGGCAGAGGAGTAGCGAGGAGAGAGGTGGATTAAAAACGGGCAGCAGATTTTAAGGATGGATTGGAGGGGAGCGGGGGTTTTGCTAGTGGGGGGCCATGAGAAGGATGTTGCAGTAGTCTAGGCGGGAGATGACAAGGGCATGGCCAGCATTTTTGTAGTGTCATAGTTGGGAATGAGCGGATGCGAGAGATGTTTTTCAGGTGGAGGCGGCAGCAGAGGTGAGGGTTTGGATGTGCGGTTTGAAGATAAAGCAGGTCTGGATTCCCCCAAGACAGCGGACTTGTGGGACCGGTGAGAGTGTAGAGCCGTTGACTGAGATAGAGAGATCAGGGGGCAAGGGTAGAGTTGGATGGTGGAAAGATGATGAGTTCTGTTTTATCCACTTTTTGTTTTAGGAGACGTGATGAGAAGAAGGAAAAAATTTGGAGGACAGACAGTCAGGGATCCGGGAGAGTAGAGAAGTGACATCTGGGCCAGAGATGTAGAGTTGGGTATCATCAGAAATACAGGTGGTAATGAAAGCCATGTGAGGCTATGAGCTGACCGGGGCCCAAGGGTGTGATAGAAAAAGAGTAGGGGACCCAGGACTGACCTTGGGGGGACAAACAGAGGGGGGGGGGGGAGGAGGGGGAGCAAGTTTGAGAGAGCTAAAAGTCATCATGGGGTACGAGGAGATCCAGGAAAGAGCCAAGTCCGTGATGCCGAGGGGAGGAGAGGATTTGTAGCAGGAGGGAATGGTCGACAGTGTCAAAGGCAGAGGACAGGTCTAAGAGGAGGAGCACAGAGTAGTGGCATGAGGCTTTAGCAGTTACTAGGTCATTAGTGACTTTGGTTAGGGCAGTTTTCGTAGGTTTGGGGGGGTCGAAAAACCAGATTGTAGTGGGTCAAGAAGAGAGTTGGAAGAGAGGTGGGAGGACAGCTGAAGATAGACGTGCTGCTCGAGGAGTTTGGAAGCACAAGGGAGCAGTGAGAAGGGGCGATAGTTGGACAGAGAAGAGGGGTCAAGGGTTGTTTTTTTTTAGGATTTGGGGTGATAGTAGCATGTTTAAAGGCAGAAGGGAAGATGCCAGAGGTTATTGATAGGTTGAAGAAATGGGTGAGGGCTGGGATGATAGAAGCACTGAGGTCTGGGATGAGGTGGGATGGCAGTGGGTCAAGACTACAGGTAGTGAGGTTGGGGTTTGGGACAGTAAGGAGGAGAGCTTGTCATGAGTGACCGTGGGGAAGCAAGTTAAGGGGGAAGAGCAGGATGTCACTGCTCCTCTGCTAACCCTACTGTGTATGGGGCCTGGAGCAGACGGATGTCACTGCACCTCTGCTAACCCTTCTGTGTATGGGGCCCGGAGCAGACAGATGTCGCCTCTGCTAACCCGACTGTGGATGGGGCCCTGGAGAAGACGGATGTCACTGCACCTCTGCTAACCCTACGGGGTATGGGGCACCGGAGCAGATGGATCTCACTGCTCCTCTGCTAACCCTACTGTGTATGGGGCCCAGAGCAGACGGATGTCACCGCGCCTCTGCTAACCCTACTGGGGTAGGGGGCCCTGGGGGCAGAGGATGTCACTGAACCTCTGTTACCCCCTATGTTTTTAGGGGGGCCTGGAGCAGACGGTGTCCTGCCCCTCTGCAAACCCCTTGGGTGTATGAGACCCTGGAGCCCCCGGGGGGTCACTGAAACTCTGCAAAACCCTACTGTGTATGGGGGCCCCGGAGCAGAGGGGTGTTGCTGCACCTTTCTCAAACCCTCTGTTTTTGGGGGCCCCGGGAGCAGCGGTTGTCACTGAAACCCTGTTTAAACCCTACTGTGTTTTGGGGCCCCGGAGAAGACGGATGTCCTTTTCCTCTGCAAACCCCTACTGTTTTTTGGGGTCCCGGAGCGGGGGAAATTCACTGCCATCTGCTCCCCCTCCCTGTGTATGGGACCCGGGCAGCGGATGTCACTGACCTCTGCAAACCCCCTAAGTGTTGGGGCCCCCGGGAGAAAGATTTTGTAAATGCACCTCTGCTAACCCTTCTGTTTTGGGGGGGCCCCAGGGGAAGACCGTTGTCACTGAACCTCTGCAAACCCCTATTGGTAGGGGGCCCCTTGAGCAGATGGAGGGTCATCCCACCTCTGGAAAACCCTTCTGTGTTTGGGGCCTGGAGTAGACGGATGTCACTGCCCCTCTGTTTCCCATTGTTTTTTGGGGCCCCCGGAAACCCAGACGGATGCCCAATCCCAACCTCTCCCTTAACCCTATGTGTATGGGGCCCCGGAGGCCAGACGGTTGTAAACTGCACCTCTGCAAACCCCTATGTTTATGGGGGCCCCGGAGCAGCATTTGTAAACATTTGCAACCTTTCCCCTTAACCCCCCCTTTATTTTGGTTTTATGGGGCCCCGGAAGAGGGGTTTTTCACTGCCCTCTGCTAACCCCTACTGTGTAGGGGGGCCCGGAGCAGGGATGTCCTGCCCCCGGGCTAACCCTTTTTGTGTAGGGGGCCCCGGAGCAGTTGGATGTCACTGCCCCTTTGGGCAAACCCCTTTCCTACCTACCCTACCATGACCTTTTGGGGGGAACCACTTGCGCCCCTTTTTAGTGCCCTTCACTTGGATATATTATTAAATCATTATTCAATCAATTTTTGGGATAAAGTAAAATAGGAGCGGTCCTGCACCGGTCACCCCGGGGGGGCCCCGTTTGACTCTGGGGACCCCCCCCCCCGTGACTCCCCCCAAATATGTGACCTTTTTGCTGCAGGGGAATGACGGAAAAAAAACCCGGTCCTGCAATTTGGGGGAAATTCATGTGAAACCCTTTTACTGTAAGTGGCCGGGGGTTTGAGTCATGGGCGCTGCGGGACCGGGACTGGGCCCGGGTTCGGGCCCGCTCCTTTTTTTACTGATTTTTTTTTTGTTTTGGGAAAAATTGATGAAATTTAAAAGGGAAGAACCCAAGTCGACGGGTTTTCAGTTGCTACATCGTGTATATTCACGGCACACCCCTTGTATTTTTTATTTCCCTGGGGAAACTCTGTTTTTCCTTTAAAAGGGGTTTGGTCCTCACTATGCTTTTTTTTATAGTTGCTTTTCACAGCCCGGGGCCTTAGGCCCCCATCCCGTTCGGTGTGGGGGGTTCTACAGCTTCGGGGCCCCCACTTCCTGTTCAGGCTGTGGGCCGGTTTACGCTTCGGGGCTCCCACTTCTTTTTCCCGGCCCCTGGGAAGTTTTTACAGCTTCAGGCTCCCATTTCCTTTTCCCGGTGGGGGCCCCGGGTTCTAGAGCCTCGGGGTCCCCTTCTTTTTAGGTTTGGCTGGTTCTAAGTTCAGGCTCCCATTCCCTGTTCGGGCCCATGAAGGTTTTCCCCGCTTCAGGCTCCCTTCCAGTTCACCCCTGTGGGCGGTTCTACAGCTTCAGGCTCCCACTTCTGTTCGGGGCTGTGGGTGGTTCTACAGCTTCAGGCTCCCATTTCCCTGTTCAGGCTGTGGGCGGTCTGCGGTTTTAGGCTCCCACTTCCTGTTCAGGTGGGGGCGGGTTCTCCCGGCTTCAGGCTCCCACTTCCTGTTCAGGCTTTGGGTGGTTCTACAGCTTCAGGCTCCCAGTTCCTGTTCAGGCTGTGGGCGGTTCTGCGGCTTCAGGCTCCCACTTCCTGTTCAGGCTGTGGGCTGTTCTGCGGCTTCAAGCTCCCACTTCCTGTTCAGGCTGTGGGCGGTTCTATAACTTCAAGCTCCCAATTCTGTTCACGCTGTGGGAAGTTCTACAGCTTCAGGCTCCCACTTCCTGTTCAAGCTGTGAGTAGTTCTAGAGCTTCAGGCTCCCACTTCCTGTTCTGGCTGTGGGTTGTTCTACAGCTTCAGGCTCCCACTTCCTGTTCAGGCTAGTCAAAGAAAGGTCTGTTTATGTATAGAGCTGTGAGTAGCTACAATATAGCTCAGAGGTAAAGCTTTTGCCTCACAGCACAATGATCCTAGGTTCAATTCCCTGCAGGAACCAAATCTGTAGATTTTTTGTCTCTTATCAATGCACAAACCTGAATTTGAGTGCATTCTTTTTATTAATTTTGCACTTGTTGATTATATTACTTAAGGAGGGAGACAGAGGACGGGGAGAGTATGAGTGACAGAACCTGAGGTATAGTGAACGACTCAGCAGTGGTGGTGTGGTGAGTTACAAAAGAGCATTAGGGGATGGGAAAAAAGATCACAGCACCCGGGTTTGAAACACTCATTAGCTGCTTCATGAGGAGAGGTGAGAGTCTGAGCATAGTGCCGGAGCGGGCCAGGAGCTGAGGAGCTCGTCTGCAAAGGATACGAGCTGGAGACACTTGGATCACTAAGAGGGCGCAGCTAAAAACAAAAGCGGTGCATAATTTTAATATGATAAAAGGTGAAAATGTTTATTATTTAATTTGCAGGGTTCCCACGTCAAGTTTACTGTAACTTATCTATACTGTGTACTACAGCCCTTAAAATGAATTATGTTGCGGTACCCCTGATAATAGGGGTGAAAGATGGAAGCACTGAACAGCTGGGCAGGGAGCTGAGGAAGCCCTCAGGTTATTCAGCTGTATGTGTGTCCTAAGGACCCAGTTACAACTGAACTCGGGGGGATTAGATTAGGACCCTCATTCTCTTCAGTTCCTTCGAATCAGCACTTTTTTTTTTTTTTTTTACCAAACCCATTTGTGGGATCCTGGATTCTTGGTATAGGGCAATGAAAGGGTTATCGCCAGCATTTCTGGTGGTCTAGGGAACTGAAGTGGTTAATATAAGGAGACCTGGTGTAGGTCAGTAGAGGGGTTAATGAAAGTATTTCTGGTGGTTTACGGCAGTTAAAGGGTTGATATAATGATCCCTGGTGTAGTTAATGCTTCATACTGTGGTTACTTACCTGTCCGGCTCCTGCATTGTCCTGCAGTCACTTTCTGTTTCCTCCCAGCACTGATCATAGAGATGAGTGCATGGAGGATACAGCGCTGTAACTAATTCTAAATCGCACAGATGTGTTTCGTCAATGATGGGGCAGAGTGGTGCAGCAGGGCTCTGCCCAATCCCTACAGGGGCAGCCGGCTAGAGGTAATGGGGGCCTGTAGGTGCCACTGGCTTAGGGGCCCAATATGCTGAGAGGCTGCGTCAGGTTGCCTTAAAGCACCCGTGCTAATACGTTAAAGGTTCTGTCCCCTGTGGAGGCTCCTGGCTTCCCATTGAAAAATTATGTTGAGCCCCAGGGGACCTCATCTGGAGCTGGTGTGGCCTCTGTTCTGCCTATGTCTTATTATAAGCCCACAGATTTCATCAATATATACATAAGGCTTCTGTATCTGTAGCCACAAACTTCTTTATTGAAGGGGTTTTACAGACTTAAATAGTGACGGCCTATTTTTACAACAGGCTATCACTAACATATTGTTGGGGGTTGGACTCCTGACCTGTTCCCTCCAGCTGATGAAGCGCACACATGACAGGGCTGAGTTGCTTTTGCTCACAGGTCACCAGGGAAGGCTTCACATTTGGGTCTGATATTGCAGCTCAGTATCATTCACTTGAATAGGACAGGTGTACAGAGAGCTGCAGTACCAGGCACATCCACTACTCCATGGATGGCGCTGTGCGGGCATTGAGAGATGGCAGGAAGCAGATTAGTGATTGTTCCAAATCCCTCAGACCCCCACAGGAAACTTAATGGGACATCAAGAGTAAAAGTCTCTCAGAAAACCCATTCTAATTAGTGCTCTTAAAAACCATTGGTCTTTTTGGCATTTAGTAATATATCTCATTGAGATAAAGTACTTATTTATCTTCATTTAAGTGTTTTGCACACTTGATGACATCACATAGATAACACATTTCTTTCTGGCTGATATAATAATTAGTACAGCGATAAGAATAGCTAATACACCAGACCGATCCAGGACAAACAGGCGGCAGCCCGGACTCTGCACGGCCAGAACACATTGGAGTTAAAGACTCTCAATCTACAAATGTAAAGCGCTTAGTGGCAGTGAATGGAAGACGTAAGCGTATAGCCATATTAAGGGATAAGAACACACAAAAAGTATATAACCTAAAGAAAAATTAAAGAAGCTTTTTTAAAAACATCATATTGCCTTATGTATACAACTCAATGCAAACTGATGTGTTTCCATGGTAACAGACCACAAACAAAGCCTGCGTAGTCTGATCCTGCCTGCAGTTTGTATGAGTGACATTGATGACACTCTGTTCCAATCAATAGTCCAGGGTGTATAGGGTAATTCTGGTATATACCTTGTCCGGGAATGATTAGTATTTTGGGGCAGTGGACTCTCTGCATGGCCCTTGGGTCTGACGACAATGAAGGAGCAACCCACAATAGAAACGTCTCGATGTGAAATCATTGCGGGCAGACGTGTGAAGAGCGTACATAACAGCTATAGATATCAGATCTCGATACATAGACACACGTCGCAGACAAAATAGTATATACCAGAAGAGCTTTAACGACAATCAGAAAATGACATGTCGTCTATTTTGAGTAAATAGTATATGTTTAACGAACATCATAGCATTATGTGTGTACAGATCCCATGAAAACTGATATGTCTCCATGGTGACAGACCACACACAAGGTCTATGTAGTCCGGTGCTGGCTGCAATGTTCTCTGCTGTCTGTAAGTGAGTCAGAGTAATAAAAGCCCCGTCGATATCAATGAACCCCTTGGATTGAGAGGTGCAGTTCTGGGGCGACCCTTGTCCTCAACCACCTTGTGCTTATTAGTGTCTCCCCACAATGCAGCATTAGCAGGATAGGAGCGGTCAAAGCACCTCCCGAAGGACTTATCCCGTGGCAGCAAGCATATCCTGTCGTGTTGTGTGTATCTGGCTGACAGATTGACGAGGTGATGGAGCGGGATCGGAACTTCACAGCAGATCTGCCCATTATTACCCCAAGATCTGCTATATCGTCGCCACGTGTCTTTTCTTACAGCAAATCAGTCACGGCTATTTCCCCAGATTTCACATCATCTCTATCATAGAACATAATGGCTTACTGCGCCCACCACGTGCAAGGGAACAATGTCCCGAGGTTGGATTTATTATCTGAGCCGGAATTGTCCAGTTTTTAAAAGGTGTCGGCCGTCCGTTCCCCTTAGCGTTCCGCAGGGGGGTGAAACGGTTTTTTCCTGCCATGAGCCTCGCCCCTTCACAATTGACATGACCAATCAAATAAATGAACTAGAAGTATTAATTGGCAGAAGATAAAAAATCGACATAATGTTGGGTATAACAGAGTACATGGCTAGGAGAGAGCTACGACTGGGGCGGTTAACATGCAGGTATACAGTCTTTAGAATGTAAGCCTTAAACCCCAGAAGGGTGGAGGTGTCCTGTCCACTATGTAAAATCCTGTCTTAAGTCCAACACTGCGGGACAGATATAGTACAGGTGAGTGAACTGGTGGACCATTATGGGTAAATATACATGGGGGATAATAACAGTAATATAATTCTAGAATCATGGAGTCTGTCAAGGAGGCCCCCAAATAAATAACAAACCCATAGAAGGATATGCTCCACAGGCCAAATAGATGAAGCATCTAACCAGACAGAGGTTATTATTACTGGGCGACTTTAACTACCGCAGACAAATTGGGAATCTGAAACCTGTAGCTCTCACAAAGGAGAAACAGGTTTTGTCCTATAACTAAAGAATCAATTACAAACCTTTCCCCAAATGGTGCAGGAACCGACTAGCAGGAAAGTGCCCCTTCCTAGTCCTAATATTAACTAATAGCCCGACAGAGTAACAAAGGTTTCAGGTTTTGATGGACACCTATGGGTAAATAGTGACCAATAATATATAATAAATTTCTCATGTTAACCTTCAATAAGCTTTATTGTCAGGAGCCCACAAAAACACTGAATTTGATGAAAGGGCTAATTTTATCCGTGCTTAGGGAGGCCCTAAACCTGTATTTGACTGGGAGACAATGTGTTTAAATATGGTGACAGTAACTAATATGAAATGGGAGATCTTTCAAACACATACTTAGGCGCCCGCTGTGAGAGGTACAAACCTATTAATGGAGAATAAAAAAATTAGAAACAAGAAAACCCAATTGGCGATCAACACGGGTATGTAAAAGAGGCAATAAAAAACAAAAAGAAAGTCATGTTTCACACTACTAAAACAGAGGGCAGTGAAGAGGCCTAAGAAGCTATACGGAAAAAAATAAATGTGTATTGTAAAATAAAGATAAAAGGAAGCAAAGCTGTGAACGAAAGACGTATTGCTATAGCAAAATTACAACTACACCCCAACATATTTTTTAACTATTATAAGATAGTAAAAAGATTGAACAAAAGTAAATGTTGGCTCCTTTAAAAAGTACATGAGGGAGAACAGTAAAGGGCGATGATAGAGAAAGCAAACCTATTAAACACTTTTTATCTCCACTGTATTTTACACCGGGGAAGGGAGGGTGTGAGCTTTCCTGTTGAACAGGGGGATTGAGGGTAAACTCCAACGTAAAAGTTTCTTGTCTAACCCAAGAAGAGGTGCAGGCTCCGCCTTAGTTAAGTCTTAAAAATAGTACAAACCCCAGGTCCAGATTTGCAATAACATCCCCCTTGTCCTAAGGTGAGTTTAAGTGATGTCAAAGGCTAAGGCCCCTATTTCTTAATATTCATTGACTGTGCTACATAACGGGGTATGTACCAAAGATTGGCGCATAGCAAATGTGTGCCAATATTCAAAAATGGGTCAAAAATTGGAATCCAGGAAACTATAGGCCATTAAGTTTAAACCTCTGTTCTAGGAAAAATGTTTGAAGTTTTCTCAGAGATGTCTATCACTGGAGTATCTCAACTGACAATAAATTTATAACGCCGTTCCAAGCAAGTGTTTTAGGAAGAATCGGTCCTAGTCAGACTGAAAATCTCATCACATCTATGCAGAGAAGTCAGTTGCTAGACTGGATCGTTGGTGAGGCACTGGATGTCATATATTTGGATTATTTCAAAGCATTTGGAATACGGTGCCTACAATATAACGGATGTGGAAAATCCAAGTTGGAAAGTGCTTGGACATGGGGAAAAGGAGTGCAAGAGGTGGTAATGCACCTGGCTCACTGTGATAGAAAACAACAGGGTAGTGAATTAACTCTGGTAACATACACAGAATGTAACGCTGTCACTACGTGTGTGACACTCACCAGGTGTCAGTAATGGGCCCTATCCTCTTTAATTTTTCATAAAAGATCTTACACAACGGGATCACATCAGTAGAATAATCGTATCTTGCTAGACTATACTACGCTCTGTAAAGTAATCAACACAATAGAGATAATGTGTTATTACAAAGGATCTGATAAATGGTTGGAGGCCTGGTGCAGGGAATTGGACAGATGAGGTTTAAAAACACACGATAACATGCAGAGGTTATTGCAGCATGGGGAGGTAAAAAATCCATTACATGACAACAGTTATAATGGAAAAACACTGGGTAAAAGTGACATCGAGTCAATTGTGACTTGGGAATCCTGTTGACAGTAAACTTTAATTGTAGCAGCCAGTGTCAGGCAGTCAGCTGCCCAAGGCAAATAGAAATCATGGGGTTGATTTTAGAGGGAGGGGCATAGAGGCCACATGAATGAGAACCTTATTCTCTCCATTATACAACGTCACTGGTTAGACCACCCACCAATGGAAGATTGTGTACAGTTTTGGGCACCAGATGCACAAGAAAGACATTGTAGCAGCTTAGAACAGGTACAAAGGCGGCTAACAAAATAATAAAAGGACTTGGGTGTAACTACCAGTACCCAAAGAGATTAGCAAATTAGGGTTCTTTGTTTAGAGAAAAGAAGGCTTCGGGGGGACATAAAAATTACTTAAATATAATAAGAGGCCAATATAGAGATCTCCGCTAAAGAAATTATTATACCCAGAGGTGTATCTAGAACAAAGGGGTGCGACCTCTATGGCTTGAGGAAAGAAAGTTTCTACATTAACATAGAAAGGAATTCTTTACTGTAAGAGAGTGTGAGACTATGGAATTCTCTGCCAGAGGAACGGTCGAGGTGAACTTCACAAAGCAGAGCATCAAAAAGGGCATTGGATGCATTTCTGGATGAGCGTAATAATATAACAAGTTATAGTGACTCGGGATTCCAGAGATGGGTCTGGATTCATTTACTAGATGTTAATAATATAACGGGTTATATTGATCGGGATTCTGGAGAAGGGACTGGATACATTCTATGACTGGTAATAATAGAACAAGTTATAAGCGTGACCCAAGTATTCTGGAGAAAGGGTTCGGGATACATTCTAGATGTATAATAAATAAGAACAAGATTAAACATTGACCAGGATTCTGGAGACAGAGGACAGGATACATTTCTAGATGTTCATAATATAACAGGTTATAGTGACAGGATCTCTGGAGAAGTGCGTCCTGGTACATATTGTAGAAGTAATAAATTAAAACAATTTTATAGTGAACCAGGATTCCTGGAAAGGGTCTGGATACATTTGTAGATGTAATAATATTACCAAGTTATAGTGAACCGGGATTCAGGAGAAGGTTCTGGATACATTATGTAATGATGTTCATAATAGAAAGGAACAAGTTTACGAGAGTGAACTCTATGATTCTGGAAAGGGTCAGGAGATACATTTCTAGATGTAATAAAAGCACAGGAGTTAAGTGACTCCCGGGATTCGTGGAGTAAGGTCTAGGATACATTCATAGATATAATAAACATAACAAGTTAATATGACGGGGATTCTGGAGAAGGGTCTGAGACAAATCTAGATGTAAATAACAATTATATGACCCCGGGATTCATCTTGAGAAGGAGTGGTCTGTATACATTTTTATAAATATAATAATATAACAAGTTATAGTGGACCGCTCCGGGATTCTGAGAAGGTCCTGATAAATTATCTACGATGTAATACAAATAACAAGTATTATAGATGATCCATGAATCTGGCTAAAGTGACTGGATACCTTCAAGATTTCAATAATATAACAAGTTAATAGTGAACGCGGATTCTGGATAAGGTCAGAGACATTTGTAGATGTAATAATAGAACAGATTTAAGTGTGATCAGATTCTGGAGAAGGGTCCCTGGATACATTTGTACATGGTAATAAAATAACAAGTTATAGAGACCGGGGAAGTCTTGAGAGAAGGAGGCCTTGGATACATTTGGGTGATGTAATAATATATCAAGATATAGTTACGGGATTCTGGAAATGGATCCTGGATACATTTCTAGATGTAATAATAGAAAAAGTCATATAAGTGACCAGGATTCTGGAGGAAGGGTCTGGATACATTTACTCAGATGTAATAATAGAACAAGTTTGATAGTGACCACCGGAGAAGAAAAAGTTCTGGAGAAGGTCTTGGATACGTTTCTAGATATAATAATATACACAGTTCATAGTGACGCAGGATTCAGATAATGGTTCATTGGAGACTTTCTTCTAGTATGTAATATAACAAGTTTATAGTGACCCGGGATTCTGGAGAAGGACTAGGAGACATTTTTAAGTATGTAATAATATAACAAGTTAAAAGTGACCCTGGGATGATTCTGGAGAAGGACCAGATGAAAATTCTAGATGTCAATAATATACCAAGATAATAAAGACCAGGATTCTGGAGAAGGGTCTGGATAAATATCAAGATGTAATAATATAACAAGTTATAGATACGGGATTTCTGGAGAAGGGTCAGGAGGACATTTGTAGATGTAATAATAGAAACAAGTTATAGTGACCATGATTCTGGAGAAAGAGGTCCTGGATACATATTGTAGATGTTATAATATATACAAGTTTATAGTGTACGGGATTCTGGAGATAAGGGTCTAGGATCCTTTTCTAGGATGTATAATAGAACAAGTTTATAGTGACCAGGATTCTGGAGCAGGGTCTGGATACATTTCTAGAATGTAATAATAGAACAAGTTATAGTGACTGTGTAGTCCCTGGAGAAGGGTCTGAGTACATTTCTAGATATAATAATATAAACAATTTATAGTGACGGGGATTTCTGGAGAAAGGGTTGGAGAAATTTCTAGATGTACATATAACAAGTTAGTAGTGACCCGGGATTCTGGAGAAGCGTTCCTGGTACATTTTATATGTAATAATAATAACAAGTTATAGTGACGGGATTCTGGAGAAGGTCCGGATCACATTTCTAGATGTAATAATATAACAAGTTATAGTGACCAGGATTCTGGAGAAGGTCTGGAATACATTTCTTAGATGAAATAATATAACAAGATATCGTGACGGGATATCTGGAAAGGGTCTGGGAACATTTTAGATTAATAAAAGAACAAGTTCGTAGAGACCCCAGATTTCAGGAGGAAGGGTCTGGAGTACATTTCTAGATGTAATAATATCAACAAGTTATAGTGACCAGGATATCCTAGAAGGTGTCTGGGATAATATCTAGATGTAATAATATAACAAGTTATAGTGGACCACTCGCGATTCCCCCCCCCCCCCCCCCCCCCCCCCCCCCCCCCCCCCCCCCCCCCCCCCCCCCCCCCCCCCCATCCCCCCCCCCCCCCCCCCCCCCCCCACCCCTAGGAGAAGGGTCTGGATTCATTCTAGATGTAATAATATACAAGTTAATAGTGACTGCGCGGGTATTACTGGAGAAGGGTCTGAGTCATTTCTAGATGTAATAATATAACAAGTTAAGTACCGGATTTCTATAGGGGGTACGTTAATCCAGGGATTTATTCCATTTCAGATTGGAGTCGGGAAGAATTTTTTTATCATTCCATTTCCCCTAACATAGGACAATTGGCTTCTACTGCATGGGGTGTTTTGCCTTCCTCTGGATCACCACTTTAGCAACGACATTATAAACAAATGGTCAGAACTGTATGGACGTCTGTCTTTTTTCGCACTGACAAACTATGTAACTATATTCCGTACGAAAACCGGACTGAAGAATGGGTTTGTAGAATTTTTTTCGGGCGGCCGCAGGCGGAATAACCCAGAGCAGCATTAATATGTGAAAATACAAAAGTGTCTCCACGCGGCAGCGATCAGAGGCGCAGCGCGGACCTGTGGGGCCACACTGCATGTTATAACTGTATTCATACATGTATCGCCGTTATATGCCACAACGCTGTACAGAGATTGTCATCAATCACTGAGCCATCATGCTGCACTCACATATAATAACCACTGAGCCACTGTGCTGCACTCACATATAATAACCACTGAGCCACCCTGCTGCACTCACATATAATGACCACTCACCCACTGTGCTGCACTCACATATAATGACCACTCACCCACTGTGCTGCACTCACATATAATGACCACTCACCCACTGTGCTGCACTCACATATAATAACCACTGAGCCACTGTGCTGAACTCACATATAATAATCACTCAGATACTGCGCTGCACTCATGAATAATAACCACTGAGACACTGTGCTTTACTCACATATAATAACCACTGAGATACTGCACTACACTCACATATAGTAACCACTGAAATACTATGTTGCACTCACATATAATAAGCACTGAGCCACTGTGCTGTCCCCACAAATAATAACCACTGAGATACTGCACTACACTCACATATAATAACCACTGAGATACTATGTTGCACTCACAGATAATAACCACTGAGCCACCTTGCTGCACTCACATATAATAACCACTGAGCCACTGTGCTGTACTCACATATAATAACCACTGAGATACTGCACTACACTCACATATAATAACCACTGAGCCACTGTGCTGCCCCCACATATAATAACCACTGAGCCACTGTGCTGCCCCCACATATAATAACCACTGAGCCACTGTGCTGCCCCAACATATAATAACCACTGAGCCACTGTGCTGCCCCCACATATAATAACCACTGAGCCACTGTGCTGGACTCATGTATAATAACCAGTGATATACTGCACTCACGTATAATAACCACTGAGCCACTGTGCTGTACTCACATATTATAACCACTGTGATACTGCGCTGCACCATTATAAACCACGAGCACTGTTTCTTACCGCAATATTAACTACTGAGATACTGTGCTACATTTATTAGATTATGTATTAGGTATTTTAGATTGTACAAATCTGAGTTCAAAATATATGTTTGTTAGTTCAGATTATGCGTAGGGTAGGTTGTATTATGAGTTGGGTAGGTTGGATTATGTGTTGGGTAGGTTGGATTATGAGTTGGGTAGGTTGGATTATGTGTTGGTAGGTTGGATTATGAGTTGGGTAGATTGGATTATGAGTTGGGTAGGTTGGATTATGTGTTGGGGGAGGTTGGGTTATGAGTTTGGGGAGGTTGGAAAATGTGTTGGGGGAGGTTTTTAGGTTGGTAGGTTGGTTTTTTTTTGGGTAGGTGGATATGGTTGGTGGTTTGGATTATGATTGGGTAGGTTTTATTATGTGTTGGGTAGGTTGGATTATGTGTTGGGTATGGTTTG